>CAHIKZ030000985.1:1155000-1157500 GCA_903632075.3 Acanthosepion pharaonis | reverse complement strand
AACTGACTCTAAATCATTCTGGAGCCATCTATTTTGCAACAATGGAGTCCAGATTCACTATTGGCACTCCTTATGCATTGTCAGATGAGAAAACACCACTAAATATATGTTTCACAATTGGTATTATGTGTTTCAAGTTCAATTATTAAAAATAATAATGATTTCAATTTTGCAGATTCAATCTTAATATGGACAAGAAGTTTAATTTATCACTATAGAAGATTCATTACATTGTGAAGGCTATAGTTTTTAGAGATATAGCCAAAAAAGTTTTGCAATTACAATTCACCTTCACTATAGTGAGAAAATGTGAAACAGGCAAAATAACAACAGACAGTGGTCAGGTCAGTCAAAACCCACTTCCAAATCACAATATAAGTTCATCAGATTCACCAGTCTTCAAAACAGAAATCTGACTGTCCTTCAAATTACTGCTCTCTAAAAGCAGCTGGCAGAATTAATTGTCTGAATCAACAGTTAGGAGAAAACTCACTGCAGTAGGTATAAATGGCCATTGTGTTTGCCAGGAAACCACTGCTTAAACAAATCAAATAAATGTAAGTAACTCATATAGGTGAAAAAACACCAAAACTGGACTGTTAATCAATGGAAACAAATACTCTGGACTGAAGAATCCAAGCTTAAGATCTTCAGATCTTGGTAGTGACTGTATGTGGTGAAGAACTAGTAAAACTTGTGGGTTACTGCTTGTTTTGTGCCAATTGTAAAGCATGATGGAGGAAATGTGATAATCTGGGGTTGATTTGCAAGCAATACAGTGTACAATATTTATCAGATACCGGGAATATTGAATCAACATGGATATCAATCACAGCAAAACACCATTCCATCTGGGACAAAGCTGGTCAATGATAAATTTGTATTTCTGCAGATAATAACCCAAAACATACCTCTGAGATATGTAAAAACTTTTGCAGAAGAAAACTGAACAAAATAAGTTGACTGTTATAGAATACCCACCTCAATCACCTGACTGCAATGCCATCAAATTAGTTTGGTATGAATTGGACTGCAGAATCAAAAAGCGACAAACAATTAGTGCAAAAAACTATGTGGACACAATTAAAAGAAGAATGGCAAAATATTACAAGAGAATATTTGCTCTGATTGGTTACAAGAATGCCAAGAGTATCATCAGCAGTTACCAAGATGAAGGGCGGGATATTTTGATGAATCTCATATTTAGCATTTTTTATATTTTAAGAGTAGAGATAGAGAAAAGTAGAGAGAGATAAAAGTAGAGAGAGAGTGTGAAAGATAGAGAGAGAGAGAGTAAAACATAGAGAGAGAGTGAAAGATAGATAGATAGATAGATAGATAGATAGATAGACAAAATGAAAGATAGATAGAATGAAAGATAGACAGAAAGAAAAAAGATACTGAGAAAGAAAGAGAGGTAGAAAGAAAGAGAGATAAAAGGGAGATAGATACTGAGAAAGAATGAAAGAGAGATATAGAGAAATATAGATAATCAGAAAGAAAGAAAGATAGAGAGAAAGATAGAGAAATAAAGATAGATAGATAGATAGATAGACAGATAGATAGATAGAAATATGCAATATATATCAGAATTTAATGAAACATAGATATCACTTGACAAGGACTTGAGACGAGAACAATCTAGCCTATGGATTAAAGTTTTAATTTTGAAATTCCTTGAAATTTACTTGGATGTATTTAAATATTTGAAAATTGTAGCTATCAGGGAAGCAATAATCGGACGGGAGTTCCACAGGTGGGAAGTGCGAGAAAAGAAACTGTTGGAATAGATTGTAGCTGTATCTAGCTATTTTAACAGTGCAATGTTTGGGCCTAATAAGCAATCTAGTAAAATGGCTAAATTCACCGTCGAAACACCAAGGGAAGAAGCACGCCAGAGAATTTTCATTAAAATATTTATAGAAAAAACAGAGGGAAGCCACGTAATGTCAGTTAAAACGTGACTGAAATCAAGACGCCTGGTCGGAAATGTGCAAGGTGAGTTATAACAAGAAAAGTTTTATGGCACGACACAGTGATTAAACCCCCTTGAAGTAGATGAAGCAATTGATTCGATATAATCGGTCCATTTCGTGTCAGTGGAAAACGTGTGGCCAGGAAGCTGTATTGTGTTGCTATCCTGGTGTTTAGCATCAGTCATGCAGATGGCAGTCAAAAAATTTCTCTGCCAGAAAAGGATATGGGGAGAGACAGTAAAAACATTTACTAAGAACCACAGGAAATTGAGTAGAGCCATGATCGTCAACGCCCTGAAAAGACACGTTGCATAAAGAGAGGTTGTGTGTTACATATGTTTCATGTTTTCATCAGTTGAATTATTTAGCAGTCGGAAGAAATCTCCGACTGATATTAAATATATATTATAAACATAAAACATTAGGCATCATATAATCTATATACAAAGAAATATATATATATATATATATATATATATATATATATATATATATATATATATATATATATATATATAAATATA
>CAHIKZ030000985.1:1007500-1150000 GCA_903632075.3 Acanthosepion pharaonis | reverse complement strand
ACTGAAAATGTTCTCGTTAGGTGCTAATAAATGTTATCAGTAACGCATATGTTAATGCCTGGCTACCGACAATGACTCTTGCTAATTTGCGAAATTAACTGTTTAATCGTACATCATTTCGCTTCTGACAGAAATATTTCATTTGCTACGGCACAAAACGTTTTGACTGAAGCGTTGGTGTAAATCCAATAAGTAGAGATAAGAAAAACTGACATATTGCCAAACTATATTAATTTTAGTCGCAGCAATCGCACGATTATGTCCTCTCAAACGCTATATGCGTAATCATGAGATTTAATAAAATGTTTGATTTATTTACCAATTCCTTTTATCGATATCAAGGGTTAAAAGAGAATAATGAAAGAAAAACAGCATTTTAAAAGACCGTCTGCCAATGGAGTATAGTAACAGCAGGCCGCTCGTACCCGAGGATGTTTGACGACTAAGGTGGCTAGTCAATCCCTGTTGCAGACGCCTACTCAGACACATTTGTGTTTGTTCAATGCCTACCCGTGGTTAAACACTGCGGACCTTATTTGTTTGTGGCTTTATCAAAAAAATTCAAAACAACGCAAGAACGCACGAATACTCAGTCACGATGTCATCACGATGCTAGGGCAACCATCGACGGCTCCTAAATAGTTCCGTATATCCATTTTCACTCAAAGGTCTGGGTCAACCTGTGGGATGGTTATCAGGCATTTTGCTGCAGGACCGCCTCCACCAGAGATTCGAAACCGGGTCTTATGGTCAGAAAATGAACGTTCTAAACTCTGTGCCTATGACGTATAGACAATAACGCTATTATCAAGCTAACAAAATGACGTTATAAAACATATGTGTAGCCCCAGATATTTGCAAACGTTTTTCGTAAACGCTCGACAGACTACTCGCAAAGTTACCATGTAACGTTGCAAATACTCTGCTTTTTAACGTTAACTAGCAGCATGGCCCGGCGTTGACCGTGCTTGATTCAAAAATCGTACGACTCATACAGCAATCGCTATCACTTGACTTAAAATATTTTTACCTTTCCTTGCCTTTAAAGGAGTGCCCTTTGTCGTGCTGATGTTGCTACATGCCTTACTTCTTGCCTATCTCACAATGCGAATTTTTTGTAAGCTCTGTGCTAAGCATTAAATCTGTTACGAAAAAAGAACTAAACAAAATGAACACAAAACGATCAGCTTTAAAAAAGGACTCGTAACTAGAAAAACCGAATGAAAAAAGAATGTTAACGACAAATACTTTTTCACACCCAACCCAGTTCTGCGGAATCAGAATCAATGTTGAGTTTAAGCAAGCGAATGAGCCAATTGGTGTAAAGTGCCATGCAGATTTAAATTTTTCCCACGTGTGACGAATGCAGATATCGATATTTTTTTGCATGCTAGAAAGCTAGTTAACATTCGTGTCAGTCAGCTGTTGACTCTCACGCTGGCCAATAGAATATTCCTGCCTATTCGTGGCAGCCAGCTATAGGCTCTCACTCTGGTCAGTAGAAAATGGCCCCAAACTACATGAAAACTGCTATAGAATCATGAAAAAATCTATTATTTCCACTATCGATGGAAGTTGGGAAATGCAATGACGGTTTTGGCTTTCCCACTAACTTGGAGCATGTGCATGTAAATTTTGGTGCATATCTGTCGAAAATTGCGACCGTGCATTCGTTACACACACACACACACACACACTGCCTTTTATACATAGAGATTACTTGAAAATGGATATTAAATTCCTAGAAGGTATTGGAACTTACATTCATCATATAAATTAGTGATTCTGAGTTTTTTTTTCTATACAAATTGTTTATTTGGGTTTTCTTTGCCGTGTCGTGTCCCCTCCGGACGTACGTGATCGTGGTATTCCACAAATTCCTGTCCGTTGTAATTCTTAATAATGTTTGCTTTCTGTTAGCTCCAGTAAACACCCTTCCGCCATGATTTTACTCAAGCCCACGAATTATGTTATGTGTCGTTTTCCTCTGTCGCTCTTGCCTTCAAACTGCCCTATAAGTATCAAATGTTTCAAATCCACAGTCCTCAGTATGTGCCCTTGAAATGTAGACTGTCTCTTTCCGATGTTACGCAAAAGCATCTTTTTTTTTCGTTTTTCTCTAAAACATCGTCTTTGCTCACATGTTTGGTTTATGGTATTATCAGCAACATTCTATAGAAACATTTTTGTTGTTTTGAGTCTCTTTTTCCTATGAGAGGATATTGTCCAGAATTCACTGTCTTATAGGATCACTTATATTACACAACAGTTCAATACTCTTTTGCTTGTGTCTAACGAATTTCTCCTGATTCTTAATATTTGAAAGGTATTTTCGATATTTCATTGCGTCTTAGCATTTCAGTGTTTTCCAAGCCCTCTTTAGTCATTATATTCCATAGAAACCTCAACAGTCTATTTCTGATGTTAAATATAATTTTCCTTTTCTTTGTTTTTGCCTCAAAGATCGTCGTTACTCAAATGTTCGGTAAATGTAGAAAAAAATACTCTCATGTTATTTGACCGCTGTGGTCTTTTCAGCCTTAACTTCGTGTCAACGTTGGAAATGAGCGGTCAGTTCGAGGCAAGGGAAAACAGTTGATAGCTAAGTTAGAGTAATCTCAAGACAGCGCCACTTATCCCCTAACCGTTACGGGACCTTACCCATAGTAACATAATGGACTATTCATACGTAATAAATACTGCGCCTCAAGAGGAAGCAGGAGTTCAGTCCGAAGTCGGGCGACCGGCTGACCGGCTGATCGGTTGAACTCTCTGCCTTCGGGCAAAGAACCCGAACGACGCTACGCCGAAGAGCGGAGTCTCTTTCGGGGATGTAAACCGACCCTGAGCCCGTTTATACGGATTCAAAGGGCATATTTTTGGCCGATCCCACGGGCTCGGAGATCCCACGTTAAACCGGCCTTGTGCCACTGATGCTCTCGTGGTGGGGGTGACTAAATACTCATCCCTCTGAAGTCTGAGTTCCGTTTGAAGTGAAGTCCGTCAGTCAGTCAGAGCGAGGGAGTCAGTCAGTCGAGTCAGAGGCAGTCCGAAACAGAGTCGCGTTCAGACAATTACTACTAAAAATGTTTGTTCGTACTAACACTTTCTACTTCTCTGTATATATCCCTGTTTGTAATATATCTGTGTTATTCCATATACTTTTTCGAGTTATTCTTTATTGGTTCTTCCTTGGACTATCACCGTGGTCCAAGGAACCGGACCATAACACTAACTAAAGTAGAAAATGTTTGCAAAGTCACAAGAATGTTCCGTGTTGTGGAGAAGGCTTTTATTTATTTATTTATTTTTATTTATTTATTTTTTTTACATCGGAAGGATAAATCTATATATGTGCTATGTACAGTGAATTAAGGGAACGATTTTTTCATGTTGTATTATCTGCTAATGTATTAGAGTATTCGGAAAATTATCTCCAATTTTAGAATCAACTTTGAGTCCTGAATTAATATAATTAAACAGTTTAAATAGGTCAAAACCATGACCATTTTCCGTATATAACGAGAGGAGGCATGGACAACATTTTTCGAGCAGTGAGCTGCATTATCTATGGCTCATCAGAAGACGGGACGCATAACTGAAGAGATTCAAGTTACTTTTTCGTAGTAAATATCTCAGCTATTTTGGCTACAGAAAAACATATGCGCAAGCGTTTACATTATAAATGGTAGGAAAGTTTTATTTTTAGAAAATATTTTTTATAATTAAAATTTGAAGTCTTGGTATAATACTATCAGTGATGACCGTGTGATTATCATTTTCTGCCGCGTGAAATATATTACTATTTTATTCAATTGAAAATGAAAGCATTACTTATTTATACAAAAAAATTTTATGAACATTTCATGTTTCAAAACTAAAATATTTTTAAACGCGTGATCTTTCACACTGAAAATCGCCATTGCTTTAAAATGTTGACAAAGTTATTTCCCCCCAAATTTGACAATCTTCAAGAAACATTGTACTTTATTATTGTTTACGTATGTGGCTATGTATGAGAGAGTGTGTGAGTGAAAAAGTTAGAATAAAACAAAGTAAAAATTTAAGAAAACTTATTTTTTCTTGTGAAATTAAGCGTACCATTCAGATTTACCAAGCGGGCCGCAGTTTTCCCATGACTGTTATACAGTATAGTGCAAATTTCTGTAATCAGTTTTTTAAAATAGATGTGTCGGACTATGCACAGGCTTTTTGTTGTTGTTGTTGTTTTTTGCTTTTTTTATGAGGCTAAAATGTATGCATTTTGGGAGACCGCTTGCACTATGCAAAGGTGATTTTTGGGTGGATGGGTAAAAATACATGCAAAATGCTTTAGGTGTCATTCGATAAAGTCGGGCGAAAGTACTTGCGTATTTAAGAAAGACCTTATACAGCTTATAATTTTAAAAAAAAAACAAGGATCATAACATTCATAGAGTGATTAGTAGGTTAATGCATCTTTAAAATTTTGTTAGCAAAGGGATGCCGCCATTTTATATCATTAACTTTACTGATTTACTTTTTTGTATGAATGATTCATTGTAATATAAATTGCTCTGCACCACATATTTGGTGTGTATATATATATATATATATATATATATATATATATATATATATATATATATTGCATACTTTAAAACTTTTTATAATATATACCCATCTTTTCAATCTCCCCACTCACTATTAATATGTGTTTACATGCAGGAATAAAGGAGAATAAATGTATGTCTATCAATGGTTCTGTGTTCACAACTAAGGCATGTGTGCATATCAAGCGTAAACTCTGGTTCTTGTGCGATGGCCGAAGTTAAGCAACGCTGAGTCTGGTTAGTACCTAGATGGGTGACCACTAGGTAAATTCAGGCTCAGTAAGCTTGGATCTACTGGTAGTGTAATTGATAATTGCTCGGAATTGTAAATCGGAGTGCTGATTTCCTATTTAATTTGCGTTCGATATAGTCACTTCGGAAAAGTATGCACCCGCCTCTACTCCACAGCTAAGTAAGAGTTGTATAACTAAATCATTATCTCCCCCCACAAATTACTTACAATCAAAAACTATTTTTTTGTCTTTAAATAAACTGTAATGTTATAATAAGCCGTAGAAATCACAGAGATCAATCTATTCATCTATCTCTGTATAATTCTAGGATCTGAGTATTAACAAAGATATACACCGATATATCTTCGTTTTTAATACCTCACATAAACCTCAATAATTACCATATGACCAAGTTTCGATGTATTACGAACTGACAGAGAGAAAAAATCCCGGACAATATATATTCTTGGGAGACTGGTTTAATTTGCGAGCGTTCTTCGTTAAGATGAACAGTTTGAACACTGTGAGAAGATAAAAGCTGAGAACTTTTATGTTCAAGCAATTTTTTCTTGTTTGTAAAGAGGTAATAAAATACGTTGAACAATAATATCGACATGCACTTTCAGAAAATTAAAAAGAAAACCATAAAAAAATCTCGTTTTTCACTTCTGAATGAATGTACATCAATAATATACAATATGGGATAATATTGTTGAGGATATTACAAAAAGAAGGCTACAAAATGATAAGAAAAAAATGATAACAAACTAAAAAGGAAAAAAAAAAAAAAAAAAAACCAGTACCAAACCCAAAGAACTATATTGATTAGTATGAGTAGTAGTTGAAAGTATGTATTATTTATATGACATATGCATAATTACTTTGTGATTTATAGTGGCTTTCCATCCGGATTTATATCGCATATCACGATCTGCCGCGTATATGTTTCAATTAATCCTATCTGACTACTTTTCTTTCTGTTTCATGTTCACATGTGTCTACACTAGCCTGTTGAAATATATCAATTCTCTTCAGTTTTTGTCTATTAGCTGATCTCTTTAATTCACTCCCTCCCTCTTTTTAAGGTATGCAGTTTTTTATTCATTAAATGTGCGCAATATTAGAGACAGACCGTATTTAATTACAAAAGTGAACACTGAGGTTTACAAGAAATGGCGAGAGACTGTTTCCTGTTTGAAATCAATTTTCAGAGCCATGTGCGTTGTTTTGGCTTGGACATGCCTTGAAGTTTGCGTTGAGGCATGAAAAGCTGTCACCGCTTGCGGCTGACCACAATTTCCACTTTTTTTATTTTTATATACCCTCTATTTCCGATATTATGTAAGTTGAACCACCAAACTTCCTGGTCAAGTTATAACTATATATATATATATATATATATATATATATATATATATATATAGTTATATATATATATAACTATATATATATATATATATATATATAATATATATATATAATATATATATATATATATATAATATATATATATAACTATATATATATATATAACTATATATATATATATATATAGTATATATATATATATATGATTATATATATATATATCTATCTATATATCTATCTATATATCTATATAACTATATATATATATCTATATAACTATATATATATATCTATATAACTATATATATATATATATCTATAACTATATATATATATATATATATAACTATATATATATATATATATGTCAAGTTAAAACTATATATATATATATATATATATATATATATATATATATATATATATTTATATTTATATATGACTCTTTAAAAGAGTATCTTCGTCGCTGATAACTTTCGCGCAAATAACCTTGTGAAAACAATGTGATATAATGGAATATGTATACACCTTTGTCCCCACACTGAATATGATTGGCTGGTGTCCGTCTTAATACCGACGGACGTGTAGGTAGGACAGAGTCAAGAACCTTAGCCTGAGAGCTAAGTCTATAACGACACCCATTGGACTACGCCATTGATCTACACTTCTCACCTGCGACTACGACGCGTACCAGTCGATTACTGCTACCGTATTTTACTTGATTATAGTAGCCAAAACCACTTAGCTACTTCGTTCAAATATACCCCTTTCCGGGACATATCACAATGAATCGATCATCTGTTCTAAAATATAGGTTAAATTTGAATGTGAAAAAAAAAACAATCGTTATTCTCAGAAATTAGTTAATGCTATCTTCACTCGCAAAAATGAATTATTCTTACAATCAAAAAATGGGTTTCGGCTTTAAATATCACAAAGATTTGGTGACCCCTAAGCAAAACACTTATTGTTATTCACATGTTTATTATTCTTATTATCCTTGATTCATGTCTCTTCATTTGTGAGGTGATATTCCAGTATTCACTGCCAAATAGAAAGACGATGTTATGTTGCAGTTCTACACTTTCTTTTGATTCTAAAAACATTTCCTGATTCTTAATATTCTGCTTAATTTATGATCTACAGAACTTGTAATTAAAGCGAAAATAATCATAAACATACCCTTTATTAAATAAAGGAACAGTCTACTACTTATTCACAGTACTAGATTGGTGGAGATCTTATAAATAGACAGTTGAGCTGGTTAGATGTAGCCGTACGTTCTATGCTACGAGTTACTTTTCTCGCACTACTCACTTGTGGAACTCCCTTCTGGTCCCATGTTTTCCAACCAACTTTAATTTGCAAAAAATTAAATGCAATGCCAATCGCTATCTACTGTAACTAGTTGTGTCTTAGTGGCTTTACTGCCTTCCATGAGGAGAAACCGAGTAAAAAAAAAAAAAAAGCAACAGAAAATTTTCTTTGTTACTGATGAAAGTTTTCGTGCTTCGCAATACTATACTTAGATTTTCCAAAGCATATTTACTACTAGCAGTAGAGCCCGGCGATGCCCGGGTATGTAACAGTAAGAGATAGATCAAGTATCGACCATCATAAAGACTGAAAAATAAAATTGACAAAGATTATTGTTTAAGGTTGACGAACACGCATGTCTTAATTAGTACTTTTTTTTGTTTTGTTTTTCTTTGTTTTTTTACGAATTGGTCAAACCCAAACTCAAACAAAAACATTGTTTTCAATCGTTATGAGTCTAACGATTGAATAGCATTTTATTATAAACAATTGTCTTGTAAATGGAATTTTTAAAGCATTCTGAATGTAAAAATAAAAAAAAGTGAACAAGACAATAAGAAACACTACCTGCCAAAAAAAAATCGGTTGAAAAATGTAGGAAATCCGATCCCATATATAAACGAACACACACACAAACAAACAACCTGGGTTTTTATAATAAGTATAACTCGATATGAGTTGTCCCCCTTTCATTCCGCGAAAGCGATGCCTCTTAATCGTGTTTTCAAATTGATTTAGTGCAAAAACAATTGTGTTTTTCAATTTTTGGCGCTTCAGAACAACCACAAGGTAATTTTACGTAGTCCTGTTTTGTTTGAAATCAGTTTGAAAATGTAGGAAATCTTATCCAATATATAAACATACAGACACACACAACCTGGGTTTTATAATAAGTATGATTCTCTTGTGATGACATTCGTTGCCACTTTTATGATGCCAACGAATACTCGATGTCACTTTTGTAATGCTCGTTTGTAGTAGAGACTTTGTAATCGCAGATGCAGCTATAGTAACGCCGTTGAACAATACTGGTGTCATACTCCTTCGAATAACACTCGCACAAATAGTACTTGCTCGATAATACACGCTCGAATAGTAACCTGTATAGTGATCTGTATAGAGAAATAGTATAGTGAACAGAGTAGAGAATAGAGTTCCATATAGTGACAGAGGATATAGTAAAAATAACGATCACACTAGACGTCACGCCAATTCATATATATGCGTTTTCTTTATGGTCACGTGATCCACTTAATTCAATAATGTTTGCTCACTGGCGATCTATGTTCGAACTCAAGTGTCGGTAGCGACACTTTGTTCCTATATAACATATTCCAAGGAGTCTTCTGATTTTGGAGCCATTGTTAAAATGCTTTCTAAATATTTAAATTTTCCTACTTTGTTGGTTCTGGTGTCAAAATCTTTACTTCTTTCTTTCCTTTTCTATTTACTTGTTTTCCTTTTCGTTTTTTTCTTTTCTTTTTTCTCATTATATTCTTGTCCCTGACTTTACGCTTCAAAAATGCCCCCCTGCTAACAATGTACATTCTTCCTCACGCCATGAACCCTCCCACTCTTGGCTTTCCTATGTTGAGCAGTACTTCGACCTTTCGTTGAATACATCGGCTTTCCAGCTCTTATCGTCATGTCGTTGTTTATTGCTTTCTTCTTTCAAACTAATATCTGCAACTTCATTTATTTCTAGACGACTTCTTATTTATTTCGTTGCACACTGGGAATAGCTTTCTTCTGAGACATAAACATGTACAGCGATGTTCAAACCAACTTTCAATAAGTGAATTCGGTCTTTGTACATCTATTCATTGTACTCTCTTCATTATCAGACGTTTTATCTTTATCTATCAATTCTTGCGCGCGTCTCTGTCCTCCTCTAACCAGGGCTATGTTATTACATGACGACTGTTTGATTTAATCCACTCGTACCCATAAAATCGTGAGATAAAGTTAGTTTTGAACGGGTTCGATTCCAGGTCCTTTCCCACGTATGGGGGTGCCTACAAGATTATATCCTTAGTCCTATGCTGTTTCTGATCTTCACCAATGTTCTCCCTGATGTCAGCAGTCCAAAAGTAGGCATTTATGCGGGTGACACTACCATTTACTCCTATCTCAAAAGCAAATCCCTCAGAAGGGACAAGGTTAACCTGGCTGCTACTCTTGAAAATGACCTCTAATCAGTGGTTGACTGGGGCCGGAAATGGCTAAATATTAATGCCTTCCAAAGGAAACTGCTCTGATTTAACACCCATGTAGAAACTTTCCTGTCTGCCAACGGCATAGCTAATGCTAGACGCCTGGAGAGCGACACACTGAGCCTCCTTGGTCACATGTTTTCAACTAACTTGATGTGGAACGACTATATTGGATCGATAGCTGCATCTACTGCGAGGAAATTACGGTGTTGTACCAGAAGGTTTTTCTGGTTAGCCCATCTGGCAAATTTACAATCTACCATTCTTTTGTGCAATGAATACTTTTGGCATATATGGTCTCGTTCTCCTGCTATTCATCTCGAGGTACTGGCAATAACAAAAAAAATGACCTGCAATGTAATCGATCTTGATTTGGCATCTCGAAACCCGTAACTTTCTCACAAGGATAATGTGGCTTCCCTCTGTCTTTTCTATAAACATTTTCATGGCAGCTGTATGACGAGCCTTTTATCCCTGGTGGTATGACTATATGAATTTAAGCGTACTACTAGATTGGCACTTAGGTCCCACACACTTGCAGTCCAAATAATTAAATGTAATCGACAATTCTATTCTAACAGTTTTTTTCGCAATTCCCGTCTGTGGAACACCCTTCCGTTTACTTGCTTCTCTAAAAAATACAGTCTTCAAAAATTTAAACGCAATGACAATCGCCATCAGGAATCTTCAGGAATCCGGTTCATCTTTTATCTTTTCTTCAGTCTCCCTCTAGAGAGTCTTTTCTCTCATTTTCACTGTCTGCAATCCCCAGCATAGTAGTGGCGTTACCGCCTGATTTGGGTTGAAATGATAAAAAAAATATTGGCATCTTTTCATAATTATCCTTCTATTCACGTTTGGACAGGTCGACGTGGTAAAATGTTAAGCATGCTTGTTACGCGACATAAATTACGACTATGTAGTGGGTTCGATATTCACGTCGGCGGGCCATACTTTCTGCATTGTTCTACAACTAAGCTACGCTTGGTAAATCATATCTTTCTACGTATGAGCACTTGTTCACATATTCTTTTCTGGCTATATATTATCTTTCATTAAATATATATATATATATAATTTTATAAATTCATGGATCATTTATACAAAAAACAAATATAGACATCGTCGCAAACACATAAATAAGATACAGCAACCCCGAACCTGTATATGAATGATATGATCCCTGTTTATAAATTCCAGTTGCATAAGGTCTTTTTAATTTTTTACAAGCTTCCGTCTGTTCCTACAGGCATCCACAGGTATGGAAATAGATTTGTTCTTGTTTTTACTTTTCGGTAATAAGAGGACAACGAAAATAGAGATGTAATCCGAAAAATACTATGAGAAATGTGTTATTATTTTGGAACGTGCGGTCGCAACGCTGAGATTGAATTTAACTTTTAAGGTTGTGCGTTTTTGTACAAATATAGTAATAAGAGAATTCTTTTTTACTGGTAGGTTTCCGTGAATATGGCATGAACAATATTGTTCAATAATTACAGTATTATCCGAAAGTTGCAACTGGGATTTATAAACAGGGATCATATCATTTATTAACCTCTATATTTGTTTTTTGTATGAATGATTCATGAATTAATAAATTATAATTGCACCTCTAATTGAATATATATATATATATATATATATATATATATATATATATATATATATATATATATAAAAGAAAAGAGAAACCGAGAAACGTTTTTTGTTGTAATGCGGATTTGTTTTAAACATATGTTATGCTTATTGAAAATAAAGCATTATATATATATATATATATATATATATATATATATATATATAATTTCACATTGCAAACAAAATCGTTTGCGGTTTGTATCGTCGTTTTAATATATACACTCTCGTTGGGACAACTAAAACCTCTTACCTTCATTATATATATAAAGATATCGCACACTGAGTGTTCATGCTAAAAAGATAACGCTCGATGTGGAATAAGAGAGCTATAATCTATAGCGTGTAGGTGTATTTTATATATATATATATATATATATATATATATATTTATTTATTTACACTCAATGCGTGACAAAACCTGGATGGGAAATTTCCAAATAAATTGGCATCTGATGAAAAACAGAACAAATAATGCACCAGAAACATTAGAAGAGGGAGAAAGAAATCGTCCAATACCTTAAATTTCTATATGTGTCTAGGTCATGTTATTTGTGTGTAAATTTGTATTATATATAAAACGTTGAACTCATATATATATATATATATATATTTATATATATATGTATCACTATTTATATTATGCAACGGTCATATCTTAGTCAGCACTTTACATTTGAATAGTGCATAAAACTTTTATTTGTGCAAGCACTGAGAAAAAAATGTATATTTATTAATATTTATAACCCAATATCAAGAAATAATCGAAATTACATGAACTATTATTATATAAAATAAAAATATTTTGGATTGGATTTAAAATATGTAAAAATTCATATGTTTGCATAAAATATCTAATGATAAAGAAACAGACTGTCTCGTGCCCTTTCATTGTTACGCGTGGTGTCGTTTTGGAGTGATTATTATTCTCATCACTCTCCGAAATACGAGGGTATAGACAACGGAATTCTGTCTAGCATTTGCTTCTGCATAATGACCGAGGGGGTTCGAACATACATGAACAAAACAGAACAAACATGAATTTCGGATAGATATGCGCGATTTCGATTCTGATAGAAAACATCTTAAAATTGGGAAAAAAAGATACGATAAATGAAAGACCCAGTCATTGGACGACTTTAATAGCATTTGGTTGGGTGAATACTAGCTGTCTAAGTATATTTTTGTAAACTATTGTATTGTAAAGTGAAGTCAGTTTATATCTATTAAATATTTATTCAGAATAATCCAACCGAACTAAACGTCAATAAAATTAATTACCGCCGCGTTCTCTCTCACTATCTCTCTCTCTTATATATATATATATATATATATATATATATATATATATATATATGTGTGTGTGTGTGTGTGTGTGTGTGTGTTTGCGTGCGGGGCATTAAAGTAAAAGATGGTCAACCTGTGCTTCTTATAATATTTAGACTTAATAGGCAGGTTAATGAAATATAAGGAATACAGAGATAACAAAATGATAACAATATTGATAATCTGATTGTTGATCTGACCTATAACCTGACGTGCTATAACATTTAGCTGCTGAACAATAAAAAAAAATATTAAAAAAATTAAAATCTTCAGACACACTGGGTTGCATATTAATATTCTTTCGTTTTTGTCATTTCACTTAGATTCATAGACTAGTTTCGGCCATTATGCCCATCATCAGGAGAAAAACAATTCTGCTTGTTAGTAGCAGTGAACTACAGAAATGAATGACTTGATAGAGAAAATGAACTTCATCTGTAGTTTTCATTTTTTTTTTTTTATCATGAATATTTTTCAGCCATTGTGTTGTTCAAACAATCTCTTTTAATTTGTTATTTAAGATAAGAGCTGGATGGATTCATGCTGCTCTGTATTCCCTTGTTCATTCTGATAGTTTGATCGGTTCCTGGAAACGGAATGTGTTAAGTGTGTGTGTGTTATTTGTTTCCTAGGTAGGGAGGGAGTATGATGTGTGTATGTGCGTATATTAATATTGGTGTGTGTATAAGTATGAGGTCACAATACCTCCGCATGCATGTGTGTCTTGCGTGGGTGAGAAATTTGGGTAGGGCTTGATTTGTGGGGTTATATATTAATTCCATCTATGTTGTTAAATTTGTGATTAAACCCTTCTGGATGGAGCGTTTTTTTAGGCGCAGAATCCACTTCTCTTCATGGACTTCTAAACTTTTTTTAATGTTATCTCCTCTGAACTTTTCTATTTTGGCATGGGTTTTAAAATAGTGTTTTTGTAGTCGGAAATGTTGTTCTACGGGAGCCGACTTAATTCGATTGCGATAATTATTAATTCTGTAGTGAAAGAGCCATTCAGATTTTCCTACATATTGTTTCTGGCACTGTGTGCATTCTAGGAGATAAATTATGTTATAACTTTTACAGTCAGAGTTGTGGTAGATTTAGTGACAGATCTAGTGAATGAATTGGTGTGTCGAACTTCTGTTGTTACATGGTTCAGAAAATACTTTTTTTTGTTTTTGATTTATTACGGATTACCTTATACCCTGAAATGTGGTTATTACCTATAATTTCCTTAAGGTTCTTAGGCCTACAATATGCTAGAAGGCCGGGTTCTTAAAACATTTTTTTAGGTCTGGTTTGAGGCGTAATATTTCCAAGCGATTTTTGATTATCTGGGGTAGTAGAGGCAGATTGGAGTTGAAAGTGGTTACTAGAGGTATATGATTGGGTTTATTATTAATCTTGCACATTAGGGTGACTTCTCGACGTCTGGAAATTGCTTTATTTATTTATTTCCTGATTAGGTGTTGTTTATAGCCACGTGTTGTCAATCGATGCTCGAAATTTTGATTATGTTTATTTAGTTCTTCACTGTTGGCATATATGCTTCTGAGTCTGAGTGCTTGTAAACAGGGAATATTCTCCTTGAGGTGTTTAGGGTGGTAAAACCTAAAGTGTACATATTTGTGGGTGTTTGTGATTTCAGTGTGTAGTATTCTTTGTAGTTTCCTGTTTTCATCTATGTAAATGCTGGTGTCTAAAAATGTTAAAGATCTTGTGGAATTTTTCGTAGTCAAACTTAATTGATTCGTATACTGTCTTTAGCGTCATGAGGAATTGGGTAAGTTTGTCGTCAATGCCCGTGAATACAAAGAATATATCATCGATATATCTTGCATAGAATACCCAGTCGCTACCGATGAGGGGATAGATATGGGTCTCATCAAATTTTCACATGAATATTGTAGCATATGATTGAGCTGCAATGGTGCCCATGGCACAGTCTCTTACTTGCAGGTAGTGTGCTCCATTGAAGTTAAAAGTATACAATATAAGAATATGCTCCACGAGATTTATGATAACGTTTGTGTGTGGGTAGGGCTTGTTTTCTTTTAGTAAGTGCTTCCTTAAGAACGTTTAGTCCTTCGATGTGTTTAATGATTGAATAAAGAGATCGCACGGCAATAGTCACTAGAATATTATTATCTGGTTGTGTTTGTATGTGGTTAATTTTGTTTAGTAGGTCTGTTGTGTCTCTGATGTAGGATTTTACTTCCTTAGCTAGAGATTGTATGTAATGGTCTACGTATTTGGAAATTTTGGTCGTGTGGCACTTGAATGATGAAATTACCGACCTTCATGAGTTGTTGCTTTTGTGTATTTTGGGAAGGAGATAGAAGCGAGCAGGTGCAATGGTTGTGGGTTGTAAGTGGTGTGCATATTTCCTGGTCGATTAGATTGTTGCGAACCATCATGTTTAGTGAGTTAGTTAATTCTTTTTTGGTATTCAGGAGAGGGTCAGTAGGTAAGCTTTTGTAGGGTTTTCGGCTAGATTCTTCTCTCTCGCGATATATATATATATATATATATATATATATATATATATATATATATATATATATATATAGAGAGAGAGAGAGAGAGAGAGAGAGAGCTTTATCAGTACTTAATGCGATATATCTTCTTTTGTTTAAATAGTATCTGCTGTGGATCGCTTCATTGTGCAGAAACAGTAGCTACAGTAAGGCGACCATTGTCGCCTTTCAGATGTATCCTATTTTTTTTGTGGGGGGGTTCTAATCTAAATTTTCTACTCTGGCTTATTGAACACTTTAGCTTGTGTAAAGTCAGATTTCTTTAACCGTGTGTTTTTACTTATTTATTTACCTCCTTGCTGTGTAAGGCAAATTAGATTTTGTATTTTAGTTACTTCGATTTCCTTGATTCTAGCATACACTTAGCCTATATATATATATATATATATATATATATATATTTTATATTTTTCTTTCAACTCCTACTGTTAATCAAGTATATCAGTCTGGGGAAATTGTCTCCATTTATCAAAAGCTTTCGGTCTTAAGAGATGACTATATTGAGTTATTCACGAAGTAAAGTATAACCGAAATGGATCTTTAAGATTTTCCTTTTAATTTATTATTATTGTTATAATTCTCTGTAGTTTACAATGAGCTCTCTCTTAATATCCTCCTTGGAATTATACCTACCAGTCACAAATGTTTTCATTGCATATATATATATATATATATATATATATATATATATATATATATATATATATTCATTCACTATCTTCTGAACAGGAATAGAGGTCTATTCTTATTTCCTGTTTAAGATTGAGTTTCCGGTTCTTTTTCAAGTTTCCTCATTCCTTTCACTCTCTTGCGTCTTAGTGGTGTTATCGCCTTGTTTGGGGTGAATTGATTAAAAAATAATCATTCTCCTTATAACTAAGGTCATATCTATTTGTATGTATTTATCTACATCCGTATCTGTTCATTTACATCTCAATTTATGCATCTCACTTTGATTTCTCTATCTATCTATCTATCTATCTACTTGATTGTCGCAGATTATTGATCCGTCTCTCTTTTGCTTTTATTTTAACCCAGTTGTTCCAATTTTTCAAGTGTATTTTGCTCCATCAATCTATTTTTCTTTTTTAGTTGTTCTCTCAATTACTTTTATTCAGCGATCTCATCCGCCTTTCTAGCCTCCTTCCCTACTTTTTTCTTTTTTTTTTGTTCACTCAGCCAATCTGCTACGACGACTTTCTTTTCTCCATTTCAGAAATCGCATTAACCTACTACGATTTCATAACCCGTCCTCCACTTCCCATCTACCTGCTGTTTGCTGCCGCCAGAACAAACGGCACTAACAATTCAAACAGCAAGGTAAATAAATAAGTTAACGAAAGTAAAGCAATATAGAGATATAAATAAAATAATCTTTAGTTTTGTTGTCTCTTCCATTGTTTGTGATTTCTTATGTCTCTTAAAGTTTCCTTTTCGTTGTGTATATTTTCTATTACTTTTCTTGAAATACTCTATAATAGACTATATATATATATATATATATATATATATATATATATATATATATATGCACAAATACAGTTTAAGCGAGAACACAAAAAGACTATATATATATATATACACACTAATTATGTTTTTTTATATATATTATTCCTATCATTTAATTTCTGTTACATACAGCTTATTTTATTTATTCGTTTTAGTAATCTACATCAAGTGTTTTTTTTTTTTGCCTCTTTCCCTCAAAATATTTTTCTTTTAATTAAAATCTCGTTGTGCACGCCCTCTTTTAATAAAATGTATCGATCTTCCATTCCTCCCTTTAAATTACGTTGATTTTTATTCTCTCGCTTGGTGTCGTCTGCTTAACATTTCAGCCTAATTTCTGCATTCGCATTTTATTTATTTATTTATTTATTTTTTCATTTTCAACCAAAATTTATTTCCGACTTTAAAATCTTCATTTTTTTTTTCATTTCATCAACTTCTATATCTTTTGATCTTTCTTTTTTTTTAATCAAATTCTATCTTCTTTACCTTATTCTACTGCCTTTCTTTTATTTCGTTTATAAAAATCAAAATTTATTTTCAGCATCTTCCTCATTGTCTCCCCTTCTTCCCATCATAACACTCATATACTGCCTTTCTTTCCCTTTTGTCGGAATTACGTCTACCCTTCTTTTTTCTCAATCACTATGTCACTCCTTCATTCATTCAGCTCTCCATTATAGTACCTCAATGCTTTACCGACTATAAATACACTTTACTATTTTAATAAAAACTCATCTTTTTTTTTCTCGCTTTTAGTTTCTCATTTCTTTTAATCAATCTCGGTCTACCGTTTCCTTCTAAAATTCTTTTTTATTTTCTGTGTAAACTAGGAAATCCTTACATATATGACGCCAGTGCGAAGGAACTGCTAAAAAGAATGAACTGAGCTGATGACTAAAATCGACATTCATTACTTTGGGGTTTTCAGATAACTATATAAAAAGGTGCAAAGTTTTCAATACAATACTTGGAATATACAGCCATTTAAAATCTCATGCTGCTCTCGTTTTCCTAGCTTTGAATGTACAGTTATTCAAAGAGTAGAACCGATACTGATAATACGTAACAAAACATATTAGTGAAATAAACAGAAGTAAACGCTGCAAAACAACTCCTACAATTGTTATTAGTTTAAGTCATAAGTAATTCCGTTTTCGGAAACCAATATGACGAATGTATCAAATAAAGGAATATAATTTACCAATGTTATGAAAATCTAAAAAGTGAAACCGGTTAAGATGAAACCTATTTTTCTGAAACCCCACATGTAAGTAAATCAATTTGAATAATTCTCTTTAAACATACATGTATTAATAATATTACATGTAAATATATGAGAAAATTAGGTGCTTATTCCAAATCATATTTACCCACTATATATATATATATATATATATAATTATTTATTTAAAAATATGATTCCAAATCGCTACATAAGAGATCTCATGTTTCAAAACAAGAGCCGAAAACTTCAATATAATCCTTTAAATTAAATTGAGTTGAAATTAAAAAGGGCTCCGTTCCATCTTCAAGCGAATTTTTTGTTGGAATAACGTATATCTGAAATTTACTTGTTTTAAAAGTTTGCCTGATGATTGCCACACGCATGAAACTTAAATAGCTTCGCGTGGTTAGGATCATTTTTTTTTTAATACGGTAGAGAAAATTAGAATTTTTTTTTCATTGACAATAAACTTACCCCGTTGATAGTCATTAAGATGATGTTCTTTCATGATTGATCAGTTTTTATCTTTTGGGACCCCAAATATATATTCATCCGCGTCTCTTTGTTGAAAATAAACATAGAATAAATAAAAATCCGTGTTTATCAGCTAAAATACTGTATTTCCATTTGTTTTTTTTTTCCCTAAAATCTCGTCAAGAATTAAATTTTACCAATTCCACTAGAAACCAATCTGGTGAAATAATACTTCTCAAAAACAATTCTTATATAATTTTAGGTGATTTTTTGGTAGTAATGACAAGGAAATCTTGCTGTAATTTATTTACTGCGCAGTATAAAAATGAAAATAAATACCGTTACTTTAACACTTTAACTAATGAAATTTATTTGTGTTTGATTTAAGAGAATATTCTGGATGGTCTAATGCGAATGAAGGTCTCCCAGTTACTTTTTTCAAATGATTTTTATATTTCAACGTATATATCAATAATTTTATTAAAGTAATGTGCGAAATATTTTTTATTCAAAAAACGTGTCTGCTGATACGAGATGAGCAGGAAAATAGAGTTTAGAGATATGAGTTGAAAAAAAAAACGAAGAGAAAATATTATAGAGAGAAAAGGACACATTGTTAAAATGAAAATGATCAGAAAAAAATAGAAATTAAAAAAATAAGAGACGATGCGAGTGTGAGGAAGGCGGAGCCAGACGCGATGTGAGTGAGAAAGAGATGCTGTGAATGAAAGGGGAAAGAAAAAAGGAAGGAAGTTATGAATGACAGAAGGAAAAAAGGAAACAAATAAGAAAGAATATGAACAAATCACAATGAAAATGTCTTCGAAATAATATATATATATATGAACCGAAATAGTTAATAATAGTTAATAATTTATTGAAGATAAAAAAAATTAAGATCTTGAGTAGGTTTACCAAAAATACACTGCGCAGTCTCAAGAAAATAGATCCTATAAAAGTAGAAACGAATTAAAAGAGGCGTGGGTGTGACTGCCAGATTCTACGACACTTTCTGTGTGTCTGTATAGATATTCTAAAAATGCTATAGTGATAAGGAAAGAGTTCTCAATATCAGAGATAGAGCATTGGACTGGTTAGACAGTGTTGGCATAAGAATCATCACTGCATGGTGATAATCACTTACATTTCAAAGCAATTTTCCGGCCAAAAGATCTCATTGGGGATTGAAAGTGACAGTAGACATATTGGGTTAATTCCAACGGCAGATAAGCAAAGAGAGAGAGAGAGAAGGACAGAGTGAAAAAAGAAAGAGAAAAAGAGATAAAGAGAGAGAAGGAGAGAGAGAAAAAAGAAAGAGAAAAAGAGATAAAGAGAGAGAAGGAGAGAGTGAAAAAAGAAAGAGAAAAAGAGATAAAGAGAGAGAAGGAGAGAGTGAAAAAAGAAAGAGAGAAAGAGAGATAAAGAAAGAGAGAAAGAGAGATAAAGAAAGAGAGAAAGAGAGATAAAGAAAGAGAGAAAGACAGAGAAGGAGAGAAAGAAAGACAGAGAAGTAGAGAAAGAAAGAGAAGTAAAGAGAGAGGAAAAAGAAAGAAAAAAGAGAGGGAGAGATAGAAAACTAGAAAGAAAAAAGAGAGAGAGAAAAGAGAGAGAAAAAAGAGAGAGAGAGAAAAGAGAGAGAAATGGACAAAGAGAGAGAAAAAGAAAAAGAGAAATAGAGAGAAGGGGAGAGACGAAAAGAGAGATGAAAAGAAAAGAGAGAAAAATAGAGAGAGAGAAGAGAGAGAGAAAAAAGAATGGAAAGGGAGAGAGAGAAAAAGAGAGAGAAAGGAAGAGAGGGAAATAGACACAAGCAGAGAGAGAAAGAAAAAGAGAATGAAAGACAGAAAGAACGACGGACAGAAAGAGAGACAAAAAGAAAATGAGAGAGAAAGAGAGAGATCGAGTGGTACACACACACACACAAAGAATATCTCATTATATCATTCGCTATCTCAAACGAAGTGGGATGAGAGATAAAGAGAGAAAGACTGACCGAGATAAAGAGAGAAAGACTGACTGAAATAAAGAGAGAAAGACTGACCGAGATAAAGAGAGAAAGACTGACCGAGATAAAGAGAGAAAGACTGACTGAGATAAAGAGAGAAAGACTGACTGAGATAAAGAGAGAAAGACTGACCGAGATAAAGAGAGAAAGACTGACTGAAATAAAGAGAGAAAGACTGACCGAGATAAAGAGAGAAAGACTGACTGAGATAAAGAGAGAAAATAGCGAGGGAGGAATTGTCAAAATGAGAGCAGGAGGGCGAGAAAAGAAAAAAATATTTTTGTGAATATGTGGGTTTAGATATATCGGTATGTTTTTGTAATTATTGATGAAGCAAGAGGAAAGACCACCGAAAGTAACAATTATGCAATTGTGATTGAAAATAAAGTATGATAAATTACAATTAAAAAAAAAAAAAAAAAAAAAAAATTAGAAAAATATAAAAATAAATATAATATTATTATTTAATATTTCGATTCTTTTTTTTTTATCTCTAAATCTGTATTCAAGTCTAATTCCGGAAGTCGCTACCTGTTCATCAGGTTATGTGACTTCCTTTAACTGAGTTTGAAATAGAATTGACGATCTCCATTGTCATTACAAACCTCTTATTTCCTTCTTGGGATTTTTTTTCCTTTCACTCCCAGCATCTTGATTTCTGCTGAATACGATGACGAACAACTATTTTGAAATGTAATGCTGGCATGTGAATATAACGATAGTGGCCATATCATGAGCCAACGCAAGCATTTATTGATTTTTTTTTTAAACGAATTGCTCTCATCATTATATAGATTACTAGAGTCTTCCAGTTATTAAGTTCAATCTGATATAGTCTTCAGCCTTCATATATGTTGACTAACCATTTTCATAATAAAAGTTACACAGCTAAGAATAGGTCACTTGATAACGACGATTTATGACCGTATCACGTTGGAACACCGGTTTCCGTAAAATAACCGAATTTAAACAGCATCGAGCCAAATCAGTACTTCTATACGTAACCGCTAGGAATACCAGGTACTGTAAGCTTGGATGAACGGGGGGTGTAATGGGTAACGGCTCAAAGCGCAGATTTCTAAATTCACTCGTTTATATATATATATATATATATATATATATATATATATATATATATATACAGACATGACAGAATTGAATAGACACCAAGATAAATTTTATTTCTGATTTTTTTTAATAACCAAGATAAATTAACTTAGATTATTTGATTAAATTTGCAGATAACAAAACTGGAACATGCCCCGAAACCAAAGGAGCAAATATCCGAATTTCAGTGAGGACATATTGTGGGCCAACATGAAGGTGGTCTTAGTCAAAGAAAAATATCTGAAAATCTTTCAATAACCCTTTCTACTGTTAATAGAGTGATTGTACAATTGACCAGAGAGGGCAAGAAGTGAAAAAAACCTCACCCAGGCCGCCATGGGCCCTCTGAAAGAACCATGCGTCATATCGAAAGAAATGTTGAGCAGGATCCACGTTGCAAGGCCTCTGACATAGCAAAACATGTTGATGTCAGTCCCAGAACAGCTGTCAGGTATCTTCACAAGCTGGGCTACTATGGCAGAGCTGCGAGAAGGAAACCACTTCTCCATCCAGCCAATATCAAACGCAGAAAGGATTGGGCTCATGAGATGGTGGAGAGACCTGTGACCTTTTGGACCACTGTCATTTTCTCTGATGAGCCAAGATTCGCATTATTTTCCGACAGTGGAAGAGTATGGGTATGGAGACTCTGTAGTCAAGAGTTTGATTTAAAAAGACTGCAGTCAACGGTGAAACATAGGGGTCTTTCAGTAATGGTATGGGGTGCAATTTGGAGTGATGGCCGCTCAGAGCTTGTGGAGTGTGAAGGAAACATTAATTCAACCAAATATGTTTCTATATTAAAGAAAGGGCTCCTTCCAATATTCTCAAGTAGTAGAATGAGCAAAGTTGACTCCCTATTTATGGAAGATGGAGCTCTTTGTCACACTGATCAAGCAACGCAACATTGGTTGAGACAAAATGGGATCAATAAACTTCTATGGCCAAATCAGTTCCCGGATATTAACCCTCTTGAACACCTTTGGGGCATATTAGATCGAAAACTGCACAAAAAGAACAGGAAGCCATCTTCTAAGCCCGAACTTTTAGGATTATTGCGTCAAACATGGCAAGAAATCCCTCAAGATGATGTTCGTGAACTCATCGCTAGCATACCTAGAAGGTTTCTTGCATTAAAAAGAGCAAAAGGGATGTCAACCAAGTATCAGTTACTAAAATTATAATTACTTCATTTGTATAAATTTCTTGTTTAATAAAATAAATAGTTTCCGTAAGTCTATTCAATTCTGTATATATATATATATATATATATATATATATATATATATATATATATATATATATATATATATATATATATATTATATATATATATATATATAAAAATATAATATATTAAAAAAGAAGAGAAGAGAGGTGCCGCAAACATTTTGGTTGTAATGTGGATTTATTTAGAAAAAAATATTATGCTTTGTTTTACATACTTTTTTACGACACGTGTTTCTGGTCTCGCGACCGTCTTCAGGTAAAAGTGGAGATTTCTACATATTGTTAAAATAATTAATTTTTCTTCATGTTCAATGTGAAATATTCTCGATATAAGACATTCTCTGTTTGTGTGTTGGTAATCTGAATTTCTTTCTTGCGGCACCTCTCTTCTCTTTTTTTAATATACATACATTTCTCTCGTTGGAACCACTACAACAATTTCATATATTATATATATATATATATATATATATATATATATATATATATATATATATATACGCAAATAAACTTGGGAAAGGTATGAATCCACATCTTCTACCCACCAACTATACTAATTAATAGGACTTCTATCAGTAAATAATTATTATATCCGAATAATTATTACAATCTAAAAATATATATTTCTGGTTTTAAATAACCAGCAAAAGGTTGATATTAAGATAAATCAATAAAAGGCTTGACAACGACGCATTCATTTTAGAGATGGCACGTGAAGACACCGACAGGTACTTGCAAATATATAAGCGAGATGGTATAAAACATTTGCTTATGACAGAAACATTCAAGAAAGAACGCTTGAATGTAAGGCTGATATTAAAAAATCGAATTAAATGCACCCAAAAGAATAGAAGCATTCAATACATTAGCAACACATGGGATAATATGCAGGTATAACATTATAAATTCAACAATATCTAGAAAACACTTATGACATATGAATATACGAAAACTATTGCCAATGAACTAAACATAACACGGAAGTAGATATAAACAGATTATATCTTCCAAGAGACTGGAATGATAGATAGTTATGCCAATTAGAAATGCCGTTGAAGCTGGAAAATATTTGATTTCATATATACAGTAGCGGTCATAATATCAGGAACGGAAACAACAAAGACATAAATATGTGTATTACTTAAAAAGTAATGCATGTTTAGCAATGAAATTTTGTCCAGTAGCTTATTTCCTTTGTTCCATCCAATCTTTATTTAAAAAAAAAACAAAAAACTATTATGTAAATTTTTGTAACTTTCTATAATATTTGTGCATTACACCCTAATGTAAAAATTTCATTGCTAATCATGCATTACTTTTTAAGTAATACATATATTTATGTCTTTGTTGTTTCCGTTCCTTATATTATGACCGCTACTGTATTTGTAATATACTGGGCGATAAAGCGCACTCAAACACGATATGGAGAAATTTCTTTAGTTTAAAGGGAGCTTAAAATATATATCGGAAATGAATTTAAGTAGAAGTAAAGCCTATGAAAGTGTACTCTTACAGTAAAAAGTAAAAGAAAAAAAACATTTAAAAGAAAATCGAAACAAAAAACAGTGACTGAAATAAAAGTTAAAGATATCTTTAATGGTAAATAGCATTTATGTTGAAATAAGTAAGACTCGTCCGCAGCTAGTCTCAAATCGGAGACGGGATTTATGGTTGCTGCGCAAGATTAAAGTCTAAGAAATAGAAACTATTAGTGGAAAATTTTCAAAATTGATGTCAGCGCTCTATGTGGAAATTTTGGCTCACTTCCTGAAACTGTTGACCACTTAATGTCAGGCTGCACTCTAAGTTCCAAAATAATACATTCCACGTCATGAAAGAATTTGACAAATTCCCTGGGCAATAAGTGGCAAGTACATCCTTGGACTAAAGAATAATTTCTGGAAAGAAACCTAATTCTGTGACATCTAATAAAAATGCATCTGTGCATTGCAATTTTCTTGTCTAAATAAAAAGAAAAATCCAATATGGCGGTTACCTGTGTAAAAGATTTGATGAAAACAAAATATTTGAGGTCACATTCCCTGTGGAGACGAATATTTCACTTAAATTGTTCAACACATTATGTAAATACAAGTAACTACAAATTAAAATTCAGATTCTCCATCTCAAAACTTGGACAATACTAATGTTGTTGGTGCTCTAGAAACCATAATATACCTGATGAAAAATTTAGTTTGACTACGCGGAGAACCGAATTTAATCGAAATACAAAAATTGCATTCATGGTTACTTCCCACTCGACATCATCAAGATGACAGGTTACACATCTATAATACTGGCATGTGGACGCACATTCTTGTATCCAGACAAAACCTTGTACATTTCGAATGATTTCTTATTCATATTATGCAGGTGGTTGGTTGATTTTGTTTAGCGGCATATAAACACCTCTATAAGTTATTTAACGCCGAAATATAAATAGTTTGAACATAATTTTATAAAATTTTTTTGTTCAATTTTTTTAGTATACTTTAAGTTATCGTTGTTAATTTTTTGTCATATAAAAATATTTTGAGTGTATTTTACTCTTAAAATGCGTTGTTATTATTTTTTACTATAAAGATGTGTTGAGAGAATTAATACTATAAAAAAGTGTGAGAGCATTTTTATTACGAAAAAAAGTGTTGAGAGTATTGTTTACTATAAAAACTGTTGAGAGTATTTGTTTAATATAAAAATTTGTTGAGAGTGTTATTTTTTACTATAAGAATGTGTTGAGAGTATGTGCTTACTATAAAGATGTGTTGAGAGTATTTTTACTATAAAGATGTGTTGAGAGTAGTTTTACTGTAAAATGCGTTGAGAGTATTTTTACTATAATGATATGTTGAGAGTAATTTTACTATACAGATATGTTGAGTGTATTTTACTATAAAAATATATTAAAAGTATTTTTGCTATAAAAATATATTGAAGGTAATCTTACTATAAAAACATATTCATGGTATTTTTACTATAAAATGTATTGGTGGTATAGTTTTCTATAAAAATGTATTATACTTTCATAGTATTGCGTTTTTAGTGGGGGGGGGCTCCCACTATTTGCCTATAGCTGAAAGCCTATCAGTTGCTACTACCCGGAGTAAAGAGGAATCTGGGAACAACAACAATTAAGAGCTGATTCCACACATCTCAAAACTTCCAATCTCCCGATCAGATGCCTTGCCGCAGAAAGTAGTTTATCGCCATATCCTAGTTTGTCTGTGACTTTACCAAATTTTGGAAAATCGTACTGAGATGTTATTTATTTCAAGCCTCCTATATGACAGTGAATAATGGACAATCTCATCACAGATGAGGAAAAGACTCGAGACAACAGAAAGAATACTGAAAATATCATGGACTGAACGTTTGTAGAACGACGAAGTTTTAAATAAAAATGAAAACAAAAGGGTCACTGATGCTTAATTTCTTATATGGCTGTCTTATTTGTTCAAGCCTGTCATGTGAGACACACAGGTACATTTGTCTATTAAGTAATCGTTTTGTTTTAACTACATATTTAAATATGCTTTGTCGAAGCCATCTTTGTCGGTCTGTTGCTAATCTTTTTTTTCTTCCGAGAGATATTTCCCTTTCACTGTTATATTAAACACAACATATATATATATATTTATATATATATATATATATATATATATATATATATATATATATATATTCACTTATATATCTAAAAATGAATCATATATTCCATTCACTGTCTAAAAAAATATAACGGGAACGTATCAAACGTTTCATTGGCCTGTATTTAAATTCTGTATTGTTTATCTCCGCTTTATTGTCAAAATATGTTTTTTTTAGACTTTTGCTTCATTGCATCTCCCTATACGTTTTTTTTCCCTAGTTTTGAAATAAACATACTGCTGGGTTTTTTTTTTCTTCCCTTATAAGTTGATTTTAGTCAGTATTTATGTTTTGTGATACTAAACTACTGACATAGATCTACAATCATCCTTTACTATTACGTAGAAGCTTTTAGTACCGGATTGGATTGTCTTTCGTTTTCGAACGGTCTCAGTATTTTTTTTTCATTGATTTGACGGAGTTCTGGTAGCATTCGATTGAAACTTGGCTCCCTATTATTACAGCATCCAGCAATGAATGCTCGGCTGCACACCCACGGTTCGAATCTCCTTTTCCGGCACATGCCAAACATGATTGATCGGCCTCAAATCTGGTAACTATTGAAGCAAAGCTAACACGTAAACCTTACTGTCCATGTCCCATGAACCAATATTCGACTCTTTTTGATTTGTAACCCGGTGCATTGACCTCCTGGAAGTGGTCACCTCATGATTTGTGCACCATTGTCATAAAGTGAGGCATGTGGTTACCCAAACGAAGGAGGCAGTGTGTGGCATTTAAATAATATCGTATTGGTACCAATTGTCCCAATGACGACAGCGATGACCACCACGAGGAAACGTTGATAAGAGTCATTATAGATTCACTTTTGTATGTTGTTTAAGCCAAATGTCGCTGTAGAAATTGCGACTAATCAGACCAGGCAATGTTTTGCAGATCTTTAATTGTCTACGTTTCATGATACTTAGCGAATGTTACCCACAGTTTACGTTCTTATCTAACAAAGGTGAGTCTGGTGTGGCCTTATGCTATTGTAGCCCATCTGATTGCCATTGAGACTTGATGTGATTTCAGAGAGTTTCATCTATAAATGATAGGTTTTGAGAATAGATATTTGTACTACTGTTGTTTTTCTATCATCTTGAACAAGTCTGTCTATTCCCATCCGACCTTACATCGATAATGGATTTCTCTTCACAGAATTGTCTTACTGGAGTATTTTTCTTATTCTGACCTTTCATCAAAGACTCTAGAGATGATTCACGTAGAAATACTACAAGATGAAGTGTTTATATATATATATATATATATATATATATATATATATATATATATATATATATTCACCCATATGGTAACAACGAAAATGCCGATTGCATATTTTATCCATTTTTTTTTTCACTTTGTATTGCGGCTTGTATTGAACCTGTGTTTATGCCTACTTCCATTGACGTACTGTCATGTTATTGGCTGAGTAAAAAATGTGCAAGAATAAGCATTTGTTTACATCACACAATGTATGCGTCCGTGTAATCAGATGTATGCGAAGAGAGTGAAAATTAACATTGGTTTTTGGATGCGGAAATTACGCATTATATTTTTCTTTTTTCAGAGAAAGGTTTGGATGTGTATGATGCGCAAACAGACATAGACACACAGAAAAAGACAAAACCGGAATAACGGACAGACAGACAGAGAAAGAACGACAGAGAGAAAAAGACAGAAAAAGTCAACAGAGAGAAAAAGATAGAAAAAGACGGACAGACAGAAAAATGACAGAAAACAGCGGACAGACAGAAAAAAAAACAGAAAAAGACGGACAGACAGAAAAATGACAGAAAACAGCGGACAGACAGGAAAAAAAAGAAAAAGCCGGACAGACAGAAAAAAAAAAAAAAGCCGGACAGACAGAAAAAAAAAAAAAAAAAGAAAAAGACGACGGACAGACAGAAAAAAAAAAAAAAAGACGGACAGACAGAAAAAAAAAAAAAAGCCGGACAGACAGAAAAAAAAAAAAAAAAAAAAGCAGGACAGACAGAAAAAAAAAAAAGAAAAAAAACGGACAGACAGAAAAAAAAAAAAAAAAAAAAAAGAAAAAAAAAAAGCCGGACAGGCAGAAAAAAAAAAAGAAAAAAAGACGGACAGGCAGAAAAAAAGACAGAAAAAGACGGACAGACAGAAAAAGACAGAAAAAGACGGACAGACAGAAAAAAAACAGAAAAAGACGGACAGACAGAAAAAAACAGAAAAAGACGGACAGACAGAGAAAAAAACAGAAAAGGACGGACAGACAGAGAAAAAAACAGAAAAAGACGGACAAACAGAAAAAAAACAGAAAAAGACGTACAGACAGAAAAAAAACAGAAAAAGACGGACAGACAGAAAAAAAAAACAGAAAAAGACGGACAGACAGAAAAAAAAAAACAGAAAAAGACAGACAGACAGAAAAAGACAGAAAAAGACAGAAAAAGACAGACAGACAGAAAAAAGACAACGGCAGACAGATAGAAAACGGCGGACAGACAGAAGAAAAACCAGACAGAGAGACAGACACGGAAAAGTCAGTAAAAAAAGACAGTCAAAAAGAGACAGACAAAAAGAAACAGACAATGACGGATAGACAGATACAGAAAAAAGACAGACAGACGGACAAAAAGACAGAGAAAAAGCGGACAGGCGGTCAAAAAACAGAAAAAAAAACGGACAGGCGGTCAAAAAACAGAAAAAAAACGGACAGGCGGTCAAAAAACAAAAAAAAAAAAAGACGGACAGACGGTCAAAATGTCAGAAAAAGAAAAGACGTACAGACGGTCAAAAAGATAGACGGACATACAGAAAAAGACCAATCAAGATATAGAATGATAGATGCGAACAAACGTAAAGATAGTATTTGATAGTATTTGTATTGAATATAATACGAAAGTCTCTATCTGACTTTCCTTGCAGGTCTGTTTTGGAGACAGTCACACTGAATAGGTGTAAATGAGTATATTCCTAATGAATCAATCTCTTTCACATTTTCCTTTACAAAATACCGAAAATAGTGACGAAAAGGCTTTTAAATACGTTTGTACATTGAGGCCTTTTAAAACAGAACTGAACAATTAGCTGTATATCTAGCAAGTAACCGTTTTCCAAAACAATCTACTCAAATGCGTACGTAACAAGCTCCGAATGCACTACGCAACCTTGCGATAATAAAGCATACTTGATGAAGAACACATAGACTAACCACTGTAATCAAGAATTAAGAAAATATGTAAAATATTTCTCATAATTTGCCAATACTCGGAGAAAATAGTAATATTTTACCCATTCGTAATATGCCGGCCAAGCGAAAAAGCCTGGTAATTTAAACAGAGCACGGAAACCGAATGAGGTGATTCTATTAATAGAATACGTCAACTGCATACGTTATAGAGGAGTGAAATACGTTTAAAAAAAGGTCCATTAGCTTGTAGACTCGTGGAAGTTCTACTAATGTTACTTATCCAACTCGAGAATAGACCAGACCAATTTTGACTTATAAACACATATTAGTTATTGCTTTATCAACGTTGCAAAAAAGAAGAACGGAAAAAGAGACCTGAAAAGTGAAAAAAAATAGGAAGAGGTTGTTAAATGGAGGAACAAAAATATGTATAGAATTTACAGGTTTGTTCGCTTCGAATGGTGACAATTGTGTTTGAATTAAGCAGCTGGAGATCTATTCAACCCTTCCAGGTCATAAGACAAGTAGGGTGTGCGCAGATATTTGGGGCTTTGAGGAGAAATGTTCTTACTCATATTACACTATGGTTCTGATGCAAGCCTCAATAAATAATAATAATAATAATAATAATAATGAGTAATCGTAATAACGATTTTGAAAAGTCTTAAAGAGCGAGGCTAATAACAAAATCGGCGACATTAACACATTGACAGCCAAACGCATGATGTTCGAAGTTTCTTTTTTATGATAAATATGAGGTATCACGTGCCAACAACGAGTATATTCGTGGTGATTAATTTGGTGTCTAAACAATGTAAAGATTTCTAGTGAAGGTAAAAACACATAAAATGTTTTATTGCCTCATCTGACTATTATAAAGTTTTGAAGTCTGTTGTGGTAGGATCCACCTAATTTGCATAGTGGAGTACCGGCCATATAAATATGGTTGGTACCGGGAAGAGAGGGAGGAATCAAGAGATTCAACCAGAGACTCTGCCCGACTGCGACTCAGTCCACACATTCTCCAGGAACGGTCTTACCAGAAATATATAAAAGGCTATATGTAAATATTGGGTACATTTTCTTGTTTCAATACATTTTGTTGTAAGTACATTTTGTGTTGCATTATTATTCCATGCATTAGTCAAGTTTCAACAAAGTCAGATTACGTAAATGACCCCTGGCAGTCAACGTGGTAATAATGACGGCACAGGACTAGGTATTTACTCTGTCTCCACACTAAGACGAGTTGCGACACAAGGTCCTCTTTAAAGGTGGGGACCCGAGCACGTACACCCGGGCAAGGAAAAAAAATTGCCCCCCCCGCAACCGTCGGTTGCGTTGGCATTGGTGCGAGCAACGATCCTTTTCTCTGGTGTCTGGTGCAATCAGAGGGTGCGGCCTTGAGCATCTGCTCAGCAGGGTCAGCACTTCTCAGCATAATTTCCTTCAGTTGCGACTACGTCCTTTGACAGTGTCGCTCCTGAGAGCACTCTGTCCAAAGACAGAGACGCAACTGGGAGATGATAAATAATGTGTTACAAACTCCTCGAGAGAAATTTACACACTAGGTCAGCATAGCACTAACGCCGTGAATTATCAGTAAATAGAATAATGTGGCGAGGACCCAAGATGTAGATTATGCGAACATTTTGTTAAAGCTATAGATTAGATATTCAATTACATTGTAAATTCTGTAAAATACACCGGATTCCGTGATTTCGCCAGTTACGGGGGAAAGCATCGACTATCAATGAAGTTACATGATTTGAACGTCTATTGGATCTCAAGTTAAATCCAAATCAAGTATCAGTGCTGGATAGGTTCATTCTTTTTTTTTCCAGCCTCGACAGAGTTCAAAATCGGGTACGTGGTCTTGTTAATTAAAAAAAAAACAAAAAACTTATTTGTCCATTCTGTAACCTCTTTCACAAAAACAACTTCACAAATCGGTCGCTATTCCATCGCCATTTTCGTGGTAAATATTATTAGCTCTATAATTTAGCTCCACCAGTTCAGCCCATTAAATCGAGTACAAAGAATATCACATCAAAGGAGTTGATTCACCATCACTTTCTCTTTGGACCATAACCTACGAAGGAAAAAAAGTGTCTCTCAAAAAGCTTTCCCCATCACCCAGAGAAGGGGAACATTACGAGTAAATTATTTATTTTTGTGAATAAACATCATAGGTTAGCTAAAGAGGTTAAAATTTACTTCTAAGAACAAAAGAGAAGTTGTGGAGAACCGTGATTACCAGAACCGAATTTAGATGAAGAGAGGCTCTAGGTTATTCCAATTGTGAGGCCCCTACAAATTTCCTCACAAGTAGAAGAAAATGGGTGAGTGTTAAATTAAACAATTTGCACAAAGATGGCGATGATGACGGGTGTTTAAAATTATGGAAGTGTTATTTACAATCTGCAATGCATTATGACAGCATGTTTAAGAAAGGCCTATGACAGTGTCAAAAATAGTATACACCGTGACTGGAAGACCCCTAGATTTTGAGGCACTAGGCTGGCTAAGCCTATAATTAAATAAGGTACTGCTGATTGCAAAAACTCTGAAGGTACATAAAGATTGATTCGTCCGCATGTTTAGTGATCGTAGTTCTGTTAACTGTTTGAAGGAAGTAACACGTGACCGGATGTTGCGGCGTAATTCTGAAGAAATACATAATTACTACAATTAATATTGTTCCTCCAGTTGCCAACGTCGTGAACATTTTCATAGGCACTTTCATTTTTGTAACGCTTATTTTTCGCGTTATGCTTGTCTCAAATTATTATTTTAGACGAGAATACATAAAGAAATATGTAAGGTTTATTTATTCAAAAATTATTCCGCCTTAAAAACTATATATATTTAAAGAAAATCGAAAAAAAAAAAAAATACGGCACTGATGAGTAAAAGAAACGCGAAGCTTTTAGGATGTTCCAAATTTAAAATCCAAGAATAAAAACTTAAGGCACTAATAACAAATGCAAAAATTTTCCACCGTGCTGAATATTTCACTTTGAACAAAGTGAAAATCAATAGGTCGCAGAAGTACAGACATTTTCTCAAAAGACTGACAATTATTTGTACTTTTGAATGCATAGCTGAGAGAGAGAGGGAGAGAGAGAGAGAGAGAGATGTGGAGAGGGAGAGAGTAAGTGAGAGAGAGGGTGAGTGAGTGAGAGAGAGAAAATACGTGGAATACAGTGGAGTAGATAAAAGCGTAAAAGGCATTAAAGAAACCGATAGAAAGAAGGAGATAAATGGAAACATACAAAGACTGATTGAGGGTTAGACAAAAGGATAAAACAGACAAACAGTGTTACAAGAGAATATATTAATAGATACAGTAAAAGTAGAATTAAATAAAAGGGAGTTAGGAGAAAGGTGAAAGAATAAAGAATATCCAGCAAATGCAGATCAAATGTAGAAATAAATATTAAAATAAAAGATAGGCTCTCGATTAGGATAGAGACACAAGTAAGAGTCTGTTATAGGTAAATTAGAACGTACAAGATAGAGAGGCTAACATTATAGATAGATAGATAGATAGATAGATAGATAGATAGATAGATAGATATCTGTGTATGTATAGAGAGAAAGAGTGGTTGGCCTCATCCATTATATTATACGGTCTCACATTCACCCTCACATACAAACACAATCATGCATTCATACACTCACTAATTCATTCATTTTCACATACACACACTCTTTTTCATTCATTCTCGCACACACTATTTTTCATTCATTTTTCACACACACTCTTTCATTCATTTTCACACACACTCTTTCATTCATTTTCACACACACACTCTTTCATTCATTCATTTTCGCACACACTTTTTTTATTCATTCTCGCAAACACACACTTTTTCATTCATTCTCGCACACACACACTTTTTCATTCATTCTCGCACACACACACACACACTTTTTCATTCATTTTCACACATACACACTCTTTTTCATTCATTCTCCCACACACTCACTCATTTTCACACACTTATTCTGTCACGCGCACACTCATTCAGACACGCACAATGATTCTCTCTCCCCTCACACACTCACTTACACTCACTCTACAACAAACCTTTTTTTGTATTTTTAAGTGACAGTGACACTTTCTTCAAAATGTAATTCCTATAAATCGAAATAGCAGCAGACGATAATCAGCTCCCTCTGGAAAAAAATTAGTAGGCCTACCGTCCGATTCAAACTCCTCAGCAGTCATTTCTTGTTTCTTGTTTTGGATTGGCTTCCGGTCCCTGTTAAAGTCTACGTCAGCTATCTTCCAAACGTCCCCCGCCTGAACTGAAATTATATTCACTAATTAAATTTTGACCTCTTCAAGTCTAGAATTAGCTGTTTCTTTCCTGTTATCTTGCCTTCTTCCACTAATCCAAATCCACATTATAACCCTCCACCTAAATAGCCCTTGGGCCTTGTATTCAGTGAACATTAGTAAAAAAAAATTAAGTGAATGTAATGGAGTTGACTGAAATTCGAACTCGGCTCTCCGATTCCTTAATCCGAGCCGCTATTCATTGAGTGTTGTTAAACTGAAGAACGTTTTAGCGCACTAATGGAGTATTATGTATGTACTAATCGATTTTTTGTATATGAAAATTTTAGGGTCTAATCGAGGGATTCCTGTATTTTTTAAAAACAGGAAACTGCTTCGAAAGAAGCACTGGAGTACTTGGTGAAATAAATGCTTGAATAAAATTGGAAATGGTTAAAAAAAATGAATTTGCTTTTTGCAAACAGCAGCTATCATAAACTGTGAAATAATATCCTCTTGTGCCCGTTCTATTCAGCTTGCTTACTTTTCTATTTCAAATAAACTCTGTGTATACATTTATTAACCTATTTGTACACATGTGTACGTACGTACGAATTTGATCAAATATAGGTTTTTATTATGAAAATCATTCCAGGTCGAGCCATGAACTTTTCAACAATCCCAAGAGGTATGAATAAATGGGTAATTTTTGCTGATGACAGTGTTGACTGTAAACATAGAAAAGAAAATGCAGGAACTCCTAAAGAAGATACTAACGGAAAAGAAAAAAAAACAAGACGAAGAATCATCAATTGCAATAAAACAGAACGCATCACTGTCAGCAAAAGAAACAGCTCATCATTCCAATTATATATATATATATATATATATATATATATATATATATATATATATATATATATATATATATAGGAAGAGTTTTAACAGAGGTCGCAAAATACAACACCGAAATCCAAATTCATTTGTATAGCTAAAGAAGCCTTTCAAAATCTAAGAAAAATATTAAGACAGGAAAATCTTGTCAGAAACAAAGAAAAGCGTATTCAACTGTCATGTAATATCGGTTCTCTCATAAGGCACGAATGATGGACATATGAAGAAGCGATTTGAAGCAAATGTGTCACTACAGAAGAATGCTGAGAATATCACAGACTGTGCATGTGAGCAATGACGACGTTTTAGAGAAAGTGAAAATAAAAAAGGACACATGTGCTTAACGACAATTGAAATTTCTAGATTTCATAAGAAGGAAGTGAGACTTAGATATGCTGACAATGACAGAAAATATTAAAAAGGCAAAAAGGACAGAAGCAAAAAGTCTACCTACCTAACCAGCTTGCGTCAATGGTTAACAGAACAGGGGTTAAGAGTAATAGAGAAAATTAAATTCACTAAGAGCTACAAAGGACATTGTGGAGAGCCATGATTGCCCACGTCTTGAAGGGTCACAGCACATAGAAATATATATATATATTAAGTAAGTTTACGGCAAATGAACTACTTTTCTTTGATTTGGTTGATTTTTTTTTACAGTAAGGTTCGCTATGTACAGAGTCCGAGAGGCACTCTAGGTAGAGGATTACGCTAAGAAGTAGTTTATATGGATAGGAGAGGATGATAACGGTTGTCACTAGATAACAGGTTAAGATTGTAGTGATCGGTGAAACATCCTCTTGGGAGACTGTTCCATAGTGTAGTGTTTCGCGGGAAAAAACTGTTTGGTTGTAGTTTATTCCCGCCGATTAATACGTAGGGAATGTGTGTGGTGTCATAGCATGGAAGTGGCATGGTGGGTCCTAGCAGTAATGGTTAGACCTGGTGGAAACCAAGGAATGTATTTTTTTCCGAGAATTTTCCATAGAAGCAGCGATAGAACAGTGAACGACTATCAACTTCCCGCCTGTGAGAGCGTTTTTGGAGAGAAAGTAATATCTTCTCCAACAAGGACTCGAAGAAGCTTTTGAAAACTGGTGTTTAATTATGTGCCGTTGTGGTCGTGTGTATTGATTGCTGTTTTTTTTTTCTTTTCTTTTCTTTGTTTGATTTTTTTGTTTAATGATCACTAGACAGCGTGAGCCTTCTCACTCGCCTGAGTAAGTTGGTTAGCAGAACATCACGCAATCCTCTCATCAGGCTATTTCTTACCAAAAAACAAACAAAAAAAAATAATAAAAAAAGTCGGTCTCCGCTTTACGATTGGTTCAAAATTGGGGAGCGGCCGACCAATGAGGAAGGGTCCTAAAAGGGTCAGACAGAAAGGTAAGTCTTGGTATTTTTACCTCCAGTGGCAAACCCGTAGATCAATCATGAATCACCGATCGAGAAGTGCGTCTTTTGGCTTCGGTCCGGATTCCTTCCCTCATCTTCTCGAGCTCCTCACCTACCTTCACTCTTCCATACCCAAGTTATGGAAACTTATTTCTTTAATCTTACGTTTCTTTTTTTTAACATTCTACAATAATACTACGCTATATGAAGATGTGATTCCAATAAATGACAGCGAACAGACATTTCTTTAATGCTAGCTGATCCAAAAGGCCTTCTTAATTGGAAACGATTTCTCATTAATTAAACCCTTATAGTGATCTGAAACATAATCAATATTATGCATCATTTAAGAAATGACAGTAATCGTTATTTCACAATAGGTTCTGGTGGTTTCATTCTAAGACAATGCGATGTGCGGATAATATAATGGATAGCGGCTCGGAATAAGAAATGAGAGATCCGATTTCGAATTCTAGTGACTTACACGAAAATATCATTTGGAAAAGTATGAATTCAGCTATTCTCCTCAACTCCCAGTTTTGTTTTAAATAGTACAGCGGACTGGGCTCTTTAGGAGAAATTTAACACTTAATTCAAATCCGTTTCGGCCCAGGGTTATCAACTCAAGCTCCTAAATGGACAATAATTAAAGAAAATATATAAGAAATGAAAATACATGCTGGTTAATAATGTGTTTAATTAAATTCTATACTTCCCTTAGCACCTAATTAGAAATTGATATCTTCTAAACAAAACAACCAAACCATTCTCACCGGATTTCAGTGTCGCACTTTTCCTTCTCTGTTAAAATTCTTTCCATATATTTAGATTTTTGCACTTGTTTGAATTTGAAATCTTCAATTTGCAGTTAACGTTTTGGACCGCTACTTTTGCTGACATCCATACATTCTGTCTCCTACATTTTTCCTTCTCTAACTTCTGTAGGAATCTCTGTAGTTTTCTTTCTGTGTCTACTATCAACACTGTTCTCTGCATAGCTTATGCTACTAAGATTGCGGCGTCCAATAAAGAATCCTCTAAGACTCTTAATACTCTCAGAATAGCCTTACTATATAGGTTGAATAAGTCCGGAGTGAAGACACATCCTTGTCTTACAACTCTTACTATTTCTGTATATTTACTGGATTCACTGCCATTTTCTGTTCTGAATTTTTCTAATATCATTCCAAATTATGTCAAGTTGGTTTGATTTGGTTTACGGCATATCAACTTAATGGGTTATTTAATGCTGACAAGATTTTTATTGCTGGTAATATTTTTTTTTCAAAATTATTGTTTGGTAATATTTTTTTCATTCAAAAATGCATTGCTGTTAACATGTATTTCTAAAAAAGTATTGCTGTTGATAATATATTGCTGGTAATATATTTTACAAAAAAGTTTTGCTTGTATTAAAAATTACTTTTAAAAATTTTGCCTCCAGTTTGAGGGTTAATTATTTGCCCATAGGTGAGACACTAACAGGTGCTACCATATCGGGTCGGGGAGAACCTGGGAACACAAGCAATCAGTGGCCTTTCTGTCGGATGTAGCTTATCTTCATACCCAGGACAGTAAATTATATCAAAGTTCCCTAGTAATTCCAACAGTACTTTCTTATCAAACACTTATTTCATAATCTATAAAGCGTCCTGGACATGACAATAAACTAAATCCGACCTCTGATCAGCAGGTTTTGAGGAACGTGAAACCACCTCTTAATTGGTGGTGTTCCCAGTCACACTCTGACCTTGGGTAGTAACATCACCTGTTAGGGGCCCATCTATTGTCAAAACACTAGGAAACCGAGATCAAAACACGAGGAAAGTGTAAAAATAGGTTTTAATACCAGCAATACATTTTTTTAAATCACCAGTAATAGGTTTTCGAAAAAAAAAAAAAAAAAAGTAAGCATATTACCAGAAATGAAATTCATTTTTGAAAAAAAAAATATTTCCAGCAATAAAATTCTTGTCGCCATTAAATCATCCATTTAGTTTGATATGTAAAACAAAACAAATCAAACAATCTATAAAATATCTTTATACAAACTTTTGCATTTGTATTGCTCTTTTTGATATCATTCCTAGCAAAAGTATTGCATTCAAGCCTCTTTAATGAAGCAGCATTGTCGATATCCTATTTCGGGATGAGAACATCTAAAGGTTAGCCCTTTGATTTGAAGATGTTACGATTGTAGTGTTTAGCGAATAACGCACGCTGAATTCCGTTTGAAAAATAACGGTTTTTTCGGGAAACATTTGAGTGGAACTTTCTATTTACATTTGCAATACGGGAGAAATAACGATGATTGGACTTCTTGCTAGTAGCATGCCGTGACTTACCAGTAAATGTTTGAACGAGTAGAACTAAAAATCGCGCCCCCACCCTGAAATTTTGCCAAGGAAATAGCGACAGGACACACAGTAATATATTGACGTATATGTATTGATTGAAATAAAACAATTGTTTCACCAAAAAAAAAAAAAAGAAGGCAATTCAGAGCAAACTGTAAAGTACGGAGACTGAAGAAAAGATTAATCATAAATCTACGGTTACGTCTTTGTGGACGTGTTTGTCTATATCTGTACAGAGATATGTGAACGTCGGTGAATGTGTGTATTTGCAAGTGGCATTTTTTTTTTTGTTGATAAACTTTGGGAAAACTTGAGACATAAAATGTCATTTTTATTGCTCTGACTGCGACATCATACTGTACATTATTATATTTCTGTCTTGGACAGGCTAAACATAAGTCTTAACCATTTTGTGTCTCTTATTCATTGCAGAAGTACAATTTTTGGTTGATTGGTTTATTTTGTTTCGCGCCATATCAATCTCTGAGTTATTTAATGCTGAAATCTAAATATTTTGTACCCAATTTTATGCCTTCAACTAAATATATTTTGAACGAAATTGTATTCCCTTAACTACATATCATGTAAATAATTTTATACTTTCAGGGTAAACGCATGTCTTATAGATATATAGCTTGTATTTGATCTTTGCAGATGTGATAAGTTTTGGTATTGTAGAGTAACTGGTCATGGTTAAATGTATTTAGCAGAAATGCCCAGCAAAAACAATTGAATAAAAGAGGCAAACATAATGTTAAATAAATAATATCTGCAAGAAAAAGCAGAAGTAGTAACGCAAAATAGTTAAACTAAGAATGGTCTTAACAGTTGCAGGCAAGCGATCGCAGCGTTCTCTATTCAAGACAAGAAAGAACAAAAATATGGCGGATGAAACTGAGAAGTGGCCTATTCACTTGGCTAGGAAGAAATCCTAGCTTGCATCTGCGTGTTTTTTTTTTTTTTTAATTTGGAGCGAGGTATGTTTTTGCAGTCATTTCAATGAGAGGAGCCTCATTCAACAAAATGGATGACTGCACCTCTGTATGAGGCCTATAAATACAAACAATATACACATATATTTACAATTGTTCTTGTATCTTCCTGTTTAGCATCTTTAATTTTTTACGCACACACACATACACGCCATGTTTAACGGACATTCTAGTGTATTGAGAGGGAAAGGTGGAAAGAAATCGTTGACATCGAAGCTGAAGAGTAATAAAGGAAAGACAAAAACACAAGGGCCGTTAAATATTATGATTAAGTCTAGTCAAGATGATGAACAATTCAAACGTGAATTTTAACAGAAATTTAAACACTCAAATAACACGGACAACATCAGAAAAGAAAACAAATGAAACAGAAATATTCAAAAGGGAAGAGAAAAAGAGAGAAGAAACAAAAAAGGAAAGAAAAATTATATATATATATATATATATATATATATATATATATGTGTGTGTGTGTTTGTGTATTTTTAAATATTTTCCTTTTTATTTAAGGTTGGACATTATGTTTACGTCTTCAGTATTTCCAAATAGTTTTCTCATATTTGATTTCTTGTTGCATTTGTGTTTTACTGGTGTTAGTTTTGTCCATTAAGTTAAATTGCGTTTTACAATCAGTGTGGCTTGGCTTGTTGTACATGTGGATTGATCTTCTATCCAAGTCTTAGCTAATTAGATTCACGGCTCATCCATTCTAACAAATTACACAAGAACTCATCCTTCACCATTTGTTGAACATTCATCAAAATACAGCGATTTTAACAGAGGACGTAAATTACGCTCATGACATTGTGTGTACGTGTGTTATTTTTTTAAAATCATTTCACCCCAAGCAAGGAAATGAAACCACTTAAAGGCAAAATGAATGATTATGACAAAAAAAGGCAAACACGAGTGATTATGAGAAAAAAATAAAATAAAATCAGTACAATAATATAAAAATTTATATTTTCAGTCAAAAAAAAAAAAGGTGGGGGCACTGTCCATGGTCTATGGCAAAGCAAACTGCTCAGAAGTTGACGTAACGAGAATTTAGGAAAGAAAAATTTATTTTCTCGAATACGTTTCTCTCGTTATGAGCACTGCTATATCTATGATATAAGAACACCGATTAGTGAACGGAATAGCTAAATGGAAAAAGACTAACACACGTTTCAGAGAGTTTTATATTTCTACATCGTACCCCAAATTTGATATATACACCTGTCCCACGCAATGAAATTATAACATACGCCTCAAAAAAAAAAAAAAAAAAAAAAAAAAAAACGGTAAGAAAGAAGATCCTCATTTGTTATATTTCCTGAAGGGAAAAATGGTGTAACGGCGGTTTATGTACAAACTAGGCTAGGCCATGTACTTTTTCCTGTAAGACTTACCGCTGTGGCCTAAAGACGTTCTTTGTTTCTGGACATGACATGACAACTGCCCTCGTCAATCCCTCTACTGAGGTCATTCACCGGCCCTCACGTGATCCCCGTGTCTATCTCAGCGAAAAGGAGAAAATCTCAATTTGTAATCTAACAACGTGTTTGATATGAACATATAACAGAAAAAAACTTATACGCACTTACATAGCCGACCGATAATAGTAATTTCCTTTTAACGCACTCACATCTCTATATACCTAGATACTCTAATAAACACTGTTAGAAAATATAGAGCAAGCCCTCTAACTATACAAAATAAACCAATCAAAATCACATCTATTTCAGCATTACTCACTGAATATGTTACTTTACAATACTCTCGTGTCTTATATTCAATTTCTTTTGTCACTAAAAATTGATAGCTACGAATGTATGTATCTCTACACTATACAAATTATATATATATATATATATATATATATATATATATGATGCTTGCTTCGTAACGTATTTCTCTTTAGATTTTTGTCTACTTAATTTTCTTTTTTCTCACTCTCTAATTTATTTATAGTCTTTTTCATAATATCACAAGAATTTTTTTTTTTAGTTTCTCGTTTTTGAGATTGCCTTCGCGTCGATAAATCCACAATAGTTGGTAAAAGATTTACATTCAGTCGCCTCGTCAAATGGCTGCTTACTTGTTGGTCCAATGTTAGTCTCACCCTCCCCACCCACCTTTTTTTTTCGTTAAAAAGCTTCATTTGTGAAGCGCCGAAAAGAGATTCATTTTTTTTTTTAATGTGGGGAGAAACAATAAAGCAGGCAGTACGCTGAATGTGTCTGGGACATTGTGGAGCAATTAATAAAGGCAACAGTCTTTGCTCCGATGTGCGAGAACAGTATACATAAATTAAGAGTAATTAAAGCAATTCAAACTAAAACTGCGCGTTTAAATTTGACTTTTTTTGTGTATATAGTTAGGGTGTTGTAAGAACAGGAATCGTTTCTTTTAATTATTTCTCTCCTTAATTATCTTTTTCTTTTAGGAGATATATCCTTTACTTTCTCGCTTCGTTTTCTGACATTTTTCTCTCTAGAATTTATCTTTCTATAGCTATAAGTCGACCATACTTAGAATATTGCTGCCACATATAGGCAGGTGCTACAGTTACATATCTAGTGATCCTTGTTAAAATCCAAAGAAGAATTGCCATTTTTTTTATTGTTCCTGGTCTTGCGTCTTGGCATCAATCCATTTCTCACCGTCTGAGCCTTTTACTATAAATACTTTCATGGCAATTGTTCGGATGACCTCTTTGTTATTGTATCTAATTTAATTTAAGCGCAGTACTAGACTGGCAAGGAAGTCTCATAAATTTACAGTTAAGATAGTTAAATATAACCGTAAGTTCTATGCTAACAGGTTTCTGGTTAAATGCTTTTCACCCAACTTTGATCTTTAAAAATTACAATGCAGTGTCAATAGCAATCTACTGTCGTTCTGACTATTTTTCTGTTGTTCTCGCTTCTTAATAACGTTTCTGTTTTCCTAATCTTCCTCGCCCAGTAACCCGTTGCGTCTCAGGGGTTTTACTGACTTGCTTGCGGCGAATTCAATGAGAACAATAAATAAAAAAAAGAGCACATTTTTATATCTCATACCCAATATATAATAGGTGCATCAACAATGCCTTTACAAACACCAGAGGCGGGTTCCTCCCACAAAAAAAAAAAAAAAAACGAAACTTCATATACACACATGTCCGAAAATCCTTCCTTTTTGAGCTACTGAGTTTAAAGAAAGTTGACGATAGATGCCGCTGTGTTGCCATGTAGACTAGTTTATATTTGTCACTCGTGTACATTTCTGGTTATTATGTCTTCAACGTTTAATGGGTGTAGCAATGAGTCAACTGAAAAGGGCTCCGTTTAACAATGACAGTATATTCATATCGTGAGCAGGCAGATATGACTTTTACATAGCCGCGCGAATAGTAAACGACGCGATGCTGCACGACTGGATGAGATTGAGTTTCCAGACCTAAGGCAGTCGAGTCATCCAACCTTTGCTTCTGTTTGTCGTCACGTTCCTCTTACAGGGTCCGTGGCACCACAAACTATGGACCAAGAAAGACAGATCCGTTGGTACGCCTGACCACGAAGGACACATTCCACAGGCTGTCGGAGACGATCCAGTTATCAGCACACTTCAAGTGGCCTTAGCATTTCTTATATATCATAACACTGCATTGAGGCTACTTCAGTAGCAACTCCTATATCCATATAATATGCCACGTGAAGGGTCTTTCACCCTCTGATCACACAGGAGTTGTTTTGCCGATGGTTTATTGCACAAACTACTGAATTTTTTTTTTAATCTCTTCAGTCTTGTTTACGAATGAGAAAAAATTTGGAAGAGATGAGAAAACAGAATTACAAATGTAAGCATTTAAGGGCGGACCGGAATCCCTATGGTCCGGTAGAGGCTAGACAAACATCAGTTTGCGATTAATGTGTGGGCTGGAATTGTAGCTGACTGTCTGGAGGGTACATATGTTCACCCAGCACGTCTTACAGGAGCTGTTTACAGGAAGTTTCTTTCGAACACAATTACAGACCTGCTAAAAATATACCCCTGATAATACAAAGTCGCATGTGGTTCATTCATGATGGAGCTCGATCAAATTTTAATCGCATTGTTCGCGATGCATTGGGTGATACCTACCATGAAAGACGGAAAGCTAGTGGTGAACGGTTCCATTGCGAGGAGCTTCTCACAGCCTCATTACTTTGGATTTTTATCTATGGGGCCAACTAAAACAATTGGCTTATGCAGCAGACATTAATGCAGAGACGCTCCATTAACGTGTCATAGGCGCCTACGAAACCACTTGACAACATTTGGGGTTATTTGAAATAGTCTGCTAGTCAATGATCAGACTGATATAAGCGGGGGATATTTTACCTTACTTTGGTGGTAGTAACCCGCCCCCAACCTTTGGATATATATATATATATATATATAATATCATTTCAGCTGAAGCAACGCGGGAATGTCATTGGTACGCACATGGTTACAGAGAGAGAAAAGACTGGGTATAGGCAGAAATGAGGAAAGGATAAAAGCTGAGCGGAGAAGACAGAAGATAAAGATTGGCGTTGCATTTAAATTCGGGAAGATTGTAGTTATCATGGAATCAAGGAAATGGAAGTGAGATACATAGGCGAGAAGTGCAAGAAAAGAAACTGTCGGATGAGAAATGGCGTTTATATTTAACTATTTTAACAGTAAAATCTGGTTGGGTCGATATGCCAATCAAGTAGCACGTTTAAACTCACGTAATTCGGTCACCAGGGAAAAAGATCGTCAGAGCGGTTGCCCTGAAAATACTTGTTGCGAGAAACCACGTCCCGTCGGTGAGAAAATGATTGATGTCGAAATGTCCAAATCAGGATCTATTATATTACAGATCCTTCTTTTGGATTTTTTCAAGAACATCGAGATGAGTAGCAGGAGCACTCGACCAAATATGGCAACAGTATTCAATACACCAACGAATGCTAGATTCGTAAATGTTCATGACACAATGAAACAACTTTCCTTGCAGTAGATACAGCGATTGATTCAATGTAGTTGTTCCACTTGACGTCACTTGAGAACGCGAGTCCAAGAAAGCGCAGTGCGTTGCTCTTCATGAATCTAGCATCAACCATGAGGATGTCGATCAGGAAAGTATTTCAATGGTGCTTAGATGAGAGCAGTTTCGTTTTGGAGGCATTAAAATTTACGAGGTATTTTCTATCTCAAACATTGGAGGCCCTTTTTAACAGCGGCGGCCAGGTTAACTTTGTCAGCTTTGCTATTTAGATAGGATTAAATGGTAGTGTGAGCATAAATGTTTACTTGGGAACTGATGTCACCTTGACGAATTTCGCACTGTTTTGACAATATTTGGATCGTTTCTCGGCCTTTGGCTGATATTCGATCACGGCTACGACTAAGTATGACCGGCTTCGGCCTGGCCTAGCTAGGACAAGCCATGACCAGCTTTGACCAGTGGCCCTAAAGTGGAAACACTCGGGTCTCCCACGTTAAACGACCTTCTGTCACACCCTGACACCGTAGGAGTCAAGTAAATGCCACTTGGGAACTGATGTCATCTGGAAGATCATTGCTGAAGATAAAAAGAAAACAGCGGAGGACACCCGCTTTCGCCAGAAAAGATCGAGAAGCCAACCCGTTCTAAACTACAAGGACTCCGATAATATGCGACTAGCTTCTCAAGACACTACGCAAGATTTCCATCTACTAACATTTGGGAGCAGCAATCAGCAAACTGCCAACCAGGTACCCACGGAATAAAGAGATGTTGCCTCCATCCACACATCACAAAAAAACATTCATGATAGGACCATTATTTTGACTGGAAAGAAAGGAAAATAATAATAACCGCCTTCCTAAGCACGAAACGACGGATATAATATATATATATATATATATATATCTGTTCATGGGTAGGTAGATGAGCATGGATCAGGTGATAAGAAAGCTTATCTAATTATATTTAAAAAAAATAAGTATTAATTTTTAAAATAATTAAAGTCAACATGTGTATTAAAATTCAACATAGTTACAAATGGCAGAGTCATACCTCTAAAATAATTTTACAAGAAGACAATCAGTCCTGTGTAGATTTCTGTTAAATTTGAACAGAGAATGGAGACACTGATAACTTATATTTGGAGAGTCGAACTGCGGGCCACAGAACTCTTAGACCACGCCATGTTTAACGGACATTGAGAGGGAAAGGTGGAAAGAGATAGTTGAGATCGAAGCTGAAGAGTAATAAAGGAAAGACGAATAGACAAAAACACAAGGACCGTTAAATATTAAGATTAAGTCTAGTCAAGATGATGAACAATTCAAACGTAAATTTTAACAGAAATTTAAACACTCAAATAACACGGACACCATCAGAAAGGAAAACAAATGAAACAGAAATATTCAAAAGAAAAGAGAAAGAGAGGAGAAACAAAAAAGGAAAGAATATATATATATATATATATATATGTGTGTGTGTGTAGATAGTAATAGTTAAGAAAATTAATTACACTTTGTATCCTGCTTCTGAATATTGAATATGATGTTCACTTAAATGGAAATGGTGTACCGAGTTCGAATTCTAACTGACTCACTTCTTTTCCCATCAGACAAATTCGATTGGCGAAAGCATGGATTCACCTACCTTCAATTACGAATCAAATAGCAGAGCAGTGCCGACTGGGTCTCTTCTCTTGAGCGACAACCAGTCTAGAAGAAAAACAGCGAATTCTCATTTCTGTGAATATTAGAGCAGACTGAAAGCGTTAAACCTGCGTAAACTGACCGTCTTGTACTTCAACTGAATAGAAAACCATTTTGAAGAAGCACCATTTTGAAGAAGCTCCATTATTCTCAGTATCTTCATGTTAAAACATGTGGCTTAAAAGTGTTTTTTCAGTATTTATTGAGTTTGAACATAGACCGCCAGTGAATAAACACAGGCGATCCCATTAATGAATTAAGTAGATCATGTGACCATATATGGGTGGTAGTGTGACGTCTAATTCATCATTATTTCTATAATATCCTCTATTAGTATATGGCTTGCGAGCTGTAGTGTATCTTCTATACTATATGGATCGCATTTCTATCCCATCCTCTATTACTAAACGGACCACTAATTTCTACTCCATTCACTATACTCTCTCTATATACGGATCACTATATGGATTACTATTTGAGCGCGTATTTCATGGGCATATTTAAGATTTAAGATTTTCGATCTATATGCACTTTAATTTCATTGTGCCAAAATGTGTACTCAAAGACGTTATTTGGTTGTTTTTGTTTATCGCCATAGCAAAACCTCGATTGGCTATTTAGTACCGAAACTGAAATGATTTTTTTTCTCTAGAGAATTTTATTTTTGGAGATAATAATGGTTTATTTTCAAAAGTCTTACTAATTAACCGATAGCTTGGGGAGAAGTGGTTGATTCACCCCTCTCCCAAGAGTGTTTGCTCGTAAGTGAATATAACAAATCCGAATGGAATTGGAATTCGGGTCTCCGATTAAGAATTCCGAGTCACTATTCATTGCTCAGCCATATATCCAAACTTACGACCTTTAATATTCCGAAGCGGTTAAGCATCTACATACAGACCAGGCTCGACAATGCTTAACTTCTAGGATCGTAATGGAGCTGTTATTTCAACGTGATTTGAACGTAAGCAATTCAAGTCGTGTAACCAATAAAATATATCATCTATGATAAGAGATAAGTGGTTAAAAATATCATTATCTTTTTTAAAAATCAATATATATATATATATATATATATATATATATATATATATATATATATATATGTATGTATGTATGTATGTATATATATTAGTTTTAAGGTGTGTTATATTTATGGGATAAAACGCTCAATATCAGAAATAGAGCGTATGTAAATATAAAAAAACATTGAAATCAAAACACAGAGGCGACAGGCTGCTTCATGCTAAATCGTCAGGTCGTCGATAGCGTCTAGCATGAAACAGCCTGTCGCCTCTGAGTGTTGACTGTTCATATATTCATATATATATATATATATATATATATATATATATATATATATATATATAGTGTAAACCGGATATAAGAGAGTTGTCGGGACCGGAGAAGAAGTCTCTTATATCCGGGTTTGGTCTATTTTATATACATTAACACAGGCTCTAATTTGGGACCAGAGAAAATCTCTCTATATCCGAGTTACATATATATATATATATATATATATATATATATATATATATATATATATGATTCTCCCGTCGTATTAGGATTAATACATGTCACAAGGTCCCCAAACGACCCTCGGAAGGTTTTGAATTCAGAGGTGTCCTTCTCCTAGATCAGCTGCTATGCAACCCAATCTTTCTTGCAATTTATTCATAGTTGGGGGGAAAAGAAGAGTATTAATACCTTTCCGAAGATTATTAGCCCGTAAATGAATGTAACGGATTACAATGGAATTCGAACTCGGATTCCAGTTCCTCAATCCGAGTCACTATCAACTACTTCGGGACAATAACTTTCAGAATTTCGTTATTATAAGTGTCCCCCTGCAAACAAAAAATTGTGAGGTTCTATCCTTAAAAAAAAAAAAAAAAAAAAAAAAAAAAAAAAACATTCATCACATGAATTTATTCTCGAAAACATTCATCACATCACGTATCAACTTAACGTCAAAAAACGACATTATTGTTGCACCAACCTAATATATTATGGTTGAATGGGCAGAAGGTGTATTGCAATTGTAGCCATAGTGAATGTGTGTAAAGAATATAGACTGACGTTAAGCGTGCCTCTTAAGAGTTGTCAACAGTTGAACCCAGTCAGCTCTACTTTTTAACACAGTTGTACGGAACAGAGGAAGGATTCAGAAGTTTCCCAATTGTAAATTAGCATTGGTGAATGTGACGATGTCGTCCTCAATTCGCACATTTCTCACTCCTTTCTTTTTACTGGTAGCTAAATATTACTTTAAATCCTTTATCTTCGAGGTATCCCCCTGGTTTCAACGTTGAAGAAAATTCCATCACAATTCAAAAGTATTTTCAGAACTAATACAAAAAAGAATCAATGATTCTCAACCTTTTTCTCGGTGCGCGCTTTTCACCAAAAAGTCAGAATGTTTGACTCACAATTCGTTTTTTTTCCCAAATATACATATACTAGCAGTAGAGCCTGGCGTTACCCGGGGATGCAACAGTAAGAGATAAATCAAGTATCGATCATCATAAAGACTGAAAAATAAAATTGACAAAGATTATTGTTTAAGGTTGACGGACACGCATGTCTCAATTAGTTTTTTTTTTACGAATTGGTCAAACCCAAACATTGTTTTCAATCGTTATGAGTCTACCGATTGTTGAATAGAATTTTATTTTAAACAGTTGTCTTGTAAATGAAATTTTTAAAGCATTCTGAATGTAAAAATAAAGAAAAAAGTGTGCAAGACAATAAGAAACACTACCTGCCAAAAGAAAGTGAAGTTTTGTTGTAATCGGTTGAAAAATGTAGGAAATCCGATCCCATATATAAACGAACACGCACACAAACAAACAACCTGGGTTTTATAATAAGTATAACCTGGTAACTCGATATTAATAAGTATAACTCGATATGAGTTGTCGCCCTTTCATTCTTGCGACAGCGATGCCTCTTAATCGTGTTTTCAAATTGATTTCGTGCAAAAACAATTGTGTTTTTCCAATTTTTGGCGCTGTCAGAACCACCGCAAGTCCTGTAAAGTTTTGTTGAAATCGGTCGAAAAATGTAGGAAATCCGATCCAATATATAAACGCACGCACACACACACAATCTGCGTTTTATAATAAGATTATTGAAAAAAAAATCTTCATTCTTTTCCATATCAAATATATATACATTTACAAAGATTATTTTTATAGGAGTTTTACAAATCTAATAGCAATAGAAAATACTGATGGAATTTTAAACTTCAATACATATACAGTAATTTTCTTTCATTAATTAATTCATAATTAATTACTGAATAACCTGAAGTATGCTTCACTTAATGAAAAAGGACAGTAGAATGTCAGGATATTGTAATTTAAATCATTCAGTAAATAAAAAGTAAAAACAAAAGAAAAAGTAAAAGATTTCCCCCCTCTCACCCTTGAAGTTACCACGTCATTGAGAACCTGTTATATATGATTAATTTCTACAAACCTCTATCAAGATCTGTCTATATTTCTGAGATGAGGTATTATATACTCTATTTACATTATTCGGACTATTGACCTTACATTTGTTGCCATATTTATCTCCTGACCCGATCAAGCGTAGAAATGATTACAATATGTAAACTGGTAATAGGTAGTGCCAGAGAAATGCAATAATAACAACAAAAATTGCAATATGAGCTCTGGTCAAGAAAACATACAATGATAACAGCAGAAATTGAAATATGAGCACTGGTAAAAATGCTTGCTGAAGACATCAAGTTTACAACTCCCAGAAATTTATAGACAGATGTCCTTAAGGACACATGGCACAGTGGAGAAAGTACCCAAAGAGTTACGAGTTCAATACCTAGATAAGGCAGTGGAGAACGTGGAAAGGGGAATAAACAGAAGATAACTGATATCTATTAGACAGGGCACATTGAACTAAAGCAGTTTATCCAGCGAGCAAATTAAAGGGTTCAGTTCAACATTTCAACAACCTGAAGAAGGCCGGAGTGTACAGCGGCTGAAACGTTGTGATAAATATGGCAACAAAGATGAAGGACAATAGTCCGAATAATGTAAATAGTGCTCTATCAAGATCCTTGTATGTTCTTTTTTTACACATATTTTCAAACCATCTGTTTACATCTTTATTAAAAAGTTACTCTTATAGATGGTACCGTTTTTATTGATTAGATTTCTCTGAAATCAATTTGCTTTCATATGATAGTATTAATATAATAATGAACTGCACTTTGTCATTCTTCATTCAAATATTTCTATTGAGCTCAACACTCAAGGATAAACGTAATCAAAATAAAGATTACGGATGAGGAAAGAGAAGCTTAAAGACATCAGGAACTAAACTCAGACGGTAGTCACAGCACGGAGTCGGACTGAATAAGCAAACACAATTGTGAATAGAAGCCCGCTTATAGCGTCTGAGCCAATCAGACCGACACAATACGCATGCGCACAAAACGTTACGTGAATAAGCGAAGCGCAGTCAAGTTTATTTTCTTTTCTGTATTCATCTTGTCCTTTACAACATGTGGTTCCAAGAAGCACGCGGCCGTTTCTGCTTGTCTGCCTAAACAAAGAGGAAGCAGATTTTGTTTTTTTTGTTTCTTATTTTGTGTACATAGAATGGGACAGGTGAAAGAAACTAACCTAAAGGAACATTAATAGACGTATCTACAACTCCATTTCTGCTTTTTTTTTTTTTTTTTTTGCTTTCATTATTTCTGGAAATTTTTATTTTCGTAGTAATGTTTACTTCGAAGTTGCGGTGTTTTGATTAGTTTTATTTTTCTTTTTAAATTTACGCTAAATTTTTTATGTCTGCCAATTGGACTGTAACGATTATTATTATTTTCAAGTCTCTTTAACAGCGGAAAGAATTCAAATAATTTTGGCAAACAAAAATTATAAAGACAAAATAACCTATTCCGCTGACAGTTTGGAGCGCTTATATATACTTTTTTTAATTCAATTTACATGTAAGCAAGGCAATAATAGGGACTACTTTGGAGTGAAAGAGAATGAGAAGAATTTATTTACATTATTTGGACTATTGTCCTCATCTTTGTCGCCATATTTATTACAACGTTTCGGCCGTTGTACGCTCCGGCCTTCTTCAGGTGATTGGAATGTCGAACTGAACCCTTTATTTCGCTCACTGGGGTAGACTGTTCTAGTTCCACGTGCCATGTTTTTAATGGATGTCAGTTATCAGTTATCTCCTGTTAATTTTCCCTCTGAAAGATCTTTACTGCCTTACCCGGGTATTGAACTCACACTCTTTGGGTTATGTCACTGGATCTAACCAACGCCATGTGTTGTGTTCTATTGAACACCACAAATAAATGGGTTACATTCCATCCACCTGTCACGTAAAACGGCCGAAACTAACCAACGCCATGTGTTCTAGAGTTCTATTAGTCCGAATAATGTAAATAATGTACATAATACCTCATCTCAGAAATATAGACAGACAGAGAAGAATTTAGTAAGGAGAAAGAACAATATAAGAACAAGATTCAGGAAAACAGAAAATGATGATCGGCTTTGCATTTAATTTTTTGAAGAATGTAGGTGATAGGGAAACAAGAAACCGGAAGAGATCCACATGCGAGAAGTGCGAGAAAAAAAAACTATAACATACGGTTGCATCTCGTTCAACAATAAAACGGTTAGACCTATTTGTTTGCCTAGTAGTTCGCTTAAATTCATTCAATCGAAACACTAAGATATAAGAAAACAAAAAACAAGGATAAAATCGTCTCTTTTTGAACACAGACGCAAACCTAAGATTATTTAACACAAAGTAGACGTAAAGGATACGAATTCCTTGATGCCGACTGAATGAGAAATTCTTCAATATAACCAAAATACGCCTATAAGGATTTATACATAAAGGAATTAATCTTTTGACAAATATATTCCCTGTTTTTCATATAACGAAGTATAAATATTTCAAGATACATCTAAATACACCAGATATGGCAAACGGACAATGCAATACATTCAAGATAAAATTACATAGCATTGTCGTTTATTTATTTTTCCTATGCAAAATTACCATGCTTACTTTCCATTTTCACATATATCCAACATACAAATCTCATTGATTTTTTTCACAAACATTTTTTTTTAAATGTCCCTATAATTTTCTCAAATTAATGCTGTTTTCAAATAACAGGGTTGCCATAGTCACGATTTTGATTCCTTGTATAAGTCATTTGTTTAGATGATGCTCATAAAGGGCAAAACGTTAACAAGGTTTAAAAATTAAACCTCTAACAGTTTTTCATGAATGCCATCTTACATACATTACTCGGATATTTTTTTATCAGTCATAGCAAGACTTCATCTTAAAGCTAATTTTAATAGAGTTGCATCATACAGGGATTATTTATTTCGTACTTTCCCACCGAAGGATAGAATTTATAACTGACAACGAAATATTATGCTATAAAGCACCGTTTTTCTCGACTAGACTATGCGTCCTTTTTACTGGAGCGTATTAACTTCTACGATACATTCCTTTGGAATCGGAATAAGAAAAATCTACTTCCGTAAATTGCATTGCGTTTCCGTTTGCTCCATAATTCATAGAGTGTAAACAAGGATAACAAGCACCTCAGGAAGGCCAGAGGATACAACAGAAATGATATTTCTTAGTGTTACAATCAGGATGTCTTTTAACAAGTCCAAATGTAAAAGCATATAACGTATATACTCGAATATCATGAGAATTTTGAGGACCTATTTTCGAAGCTAATTTTAAGGGGTCGCATCTTATATGTAATATAAAATTAACATATGTACTGCTGTTCATGGCTACATCGTTGACCAAACTATATATGCATTTACTGAAGTCAAAATGCACAGCTGTATTTAAAATAAACCTGATTGTGATAAAACTGATGGTTTACTTAACTATACCCAATAATAATGCATATAATATTCACATATTAGTACCGTATTATAAAAAACAAACATATGCATCTTTTCCATTGTTTAGTTTGATAAGATTATTAGATGTTTCTCGTTCGGTTGTATATGGCTGCATGCATTTACGCATCAGGTATAGAGTTACTAACGATATTTTTATCATTCTCTTTTACTTTTTAACTTATGGATAAGTAGATAGGTGAAAAGAGGTTAGTCTATTGTACTTTGGTTTCCCCCCAAAAAAGGAACACGCATGATACACGAGATGCATGATAAAATCATTTTTTATAAGTGAGAATTTGGGGGTTGGCACGAAAAATATATACGGTAGATAATTGTAAAGATTAACTAAGTGGCGAGAAAAATGTAGATCTCGTGTAGTGAAATTTTGCTTGACTAGATTGCTCAGCATTTATCCAAGGGGGGCAAAAAAAAAACCAGTAAATATTTACCCGAACTAAACAAGAACATTTCCTTGGTCACAAAGAAAAGGGAAACAGAGAATTGTTATGTGATATCGGCAGTCCTCTATAACATTTAATGCTGGCACATCTCATCACAGATGTGGAAGAGACTTGAAGCAGTAGAAATTTCGTTATACAAAAGGATCCTGGGAATACTATGAAATGACGACGTGACCAACGACGATGTTTTAAAGAACAAGAAAACATAAATGATATTTATACATAACATCAGAAAGAGCCAGGTAAAAAATGTAGGTCACATAGTGAAGGCAGAAGGCTTGGCAAATTTGACACTCACAGGACTTATTGAAGTCAAGAGGTACTGCGGAAAGCAGCGTATAACGTAGAATACGAGCTCAAGTAAATGGTCGACAGAACATGGACTAGAACATATAGCACAAATCAAAAATTACTAAAGACTACAAAGGAGAGGAAATTGTGGAGAACCATGATCAGTCACGCCCAGAAGTGTCACGGCACATAGTAAAAGGAATAGTCTATCATGCGACTTAATCAAAGACTTATTACTTATTAAAATAGTTTTCTAACATTTTCATATTTAAAATTATCTTTCTGTTTTAATCTTTAAATAGATCTCCTAGAAATGTTTGGTTTCAACATAGTAGGTGTGGAGGGTGTATAAAAATATATACTAAATACGTGCATGTTAGGTTCAAGGATAGCATATTGGTGTATCACATATGATCCGGTCTATGAGAAAATATTACGACTCATTAATTTTTGGACAGTTGACCTAAACCTTATTTGATGTACCGAGTCCCTTCAAGACACATATTTCAGTGATTCTTGAGAAAATTTCTACCACTGTTTACAGCACATGTGAACACATGTTTAGCAGGAATGGTTCCTAGAATTTAAGAAAATAGAGAAAAAACTAAAAAAAAATTCCTCTTTATCGAACGTTTTCTCAAACTTTAGACTTCTATTTTATCCGGGAAAACTTTTCAGACGATTCAGTGAAAACGAAGTCAAAACAAAAAAAAAAAAAAATCACAATAAGCATAGAAGAAACCAGAATAACAAAAACTCACATTATAGCCCGCCAGTCCAACTTAAATTGATCAGAGGAAACCTTACTCAGTTGAAAGATGTGTTCGGAGCCAAAGACTAACGCAGAACACCAAACCTCTAGGGAATGGCACTCCTGCAACTTAGAAACTATGTTTTAGCTTGAGGGATACGGAATCCATCTTTTTGAACTTGCTAGTTGATTTCTTTTATTCATCTTCAAAGTCGTATGGCGAATATTTCTTGAAAGAGAAAATATAAGGTTGCACAACGGCAAAAAAGAAAATACAAATATACAATCGTATGCATGTAAGAATTCGTTGGTATATTTTTTCAAATATAGATTGCACATTCAATCATATATATATATATATATATATATATATATATATATATGTGTGTGTGTGTGTGTGTGTGTGTGTGTGTGTGTGTGTGTGTGTTTTGGGTGAGAATTTAGGTGTGAGAAAGTATTGGTGACCATATCAATTATATCGACTTACACACCCATGCGTAAGCGGATACACAATGATAAGTAGGTGTGGATGTGTTTGCACGCATGCGCCTACGTGCAAATATGTGTGACTTTCTGACCTGAAAAATGTTTGTACATGCCCTAGGCCGCAAAATTAATATTTTTTTCTCATTTAGTGAGTCTGCATAGACAATCCGCCTCTGCGCACACTCATTCCTCTTATACACACACACACACATATATATATATATATATATATATATATATATATATATATATATATATATATATATAATAGAGCAATATATATGGTGCTATGAAGCAACCAGAATTATTTTGTATAATTATATATACACACCTAAATATATATATATATATATATATATATACATGCCTAAACATACATGTTTCTCTACACTTACACACACACGTGTGTGTAAGTGTAGAGAAACATGTATGTTTAGGCAGCATATCTTCATTCAATAATGTTTCGTAGAATAATCTATATATATTATGTCTATTTTAATTCTAATCCTCTCAAGTTAATGGATAAATTTATTAATATTGTTATTAAAATCATTACTGAAGGCGAAGTAGTTTTTTTTTTATGTTCTCAAAGGGATTTTCAATTTCATCCAAGATCATCTTCAGGGTTGAATTGCGCTGACAAAAAAATTAATGTAATCGATAGTTCTGCATATTTTTTTTGCAAATGTGCATAAAACGCTCTCTTATAAATATAGCCACGGATGAACGCGCTCCGTTATAGCTAATTCAAAAAGTTATCAAAGCGAGGTAACCTAATTTGCATTTTTAAAAAACAAAATTACAATTTAAGTGCTTCTTCCACCTCGAGGAAAGTTGGCTCTCTGTGCCGCGCCAGGAAATTTTTCTCCCCTGAATCGATACTTCAAATATACAAATCAACCATTCGCCCTTGCATGGAGTATTGCTGCCATATATGGTCTGGTGCACCTTCTGTTTACCTGGGAGTTCTTGACAAGATCCAGAGACGGATATGTAATATAATTGGCCCTGATCTGGCATCTCGTCTGCAGTTGCTCTCTCACAGACGCGCCGTCGCCTCTCTCTGTCTTTTCTACAAATACTTTCATGGTAATTGCTCCACATGAGCTGCTTTCACTGGTTCCCAGACTCCATGAATTCAAGTGCCCTACGAGGCTGGCATTCCGCTCCCACCCTTACACTGCAGAAACCTTTAAACGTAGCCGTCTCTTGTACTCCAATAGCTTCATACCTCGCACCTCCCGCCTGTGGAACACCCTTCCCAATTACTGTTTCCCTGAGAGCTATAATCTCCAACTATTCAAATGTAATGTCAATCGACATCTCCAGTTACCTTGATCTACCCACTATCCTTATGCAACCCCCTGCATCCTAGTGGCTTCACGCCTTGCTCGGGGCGTAATGCTTAAAAAAAGAAAAAAAAATTAAAAGACATTGCTATTAAATATAGAGAAATATAGACAGGGAGGAAATATTGGTTGTAGCATAATTATTAGGCGTTTTTTTTTGTGAGTTCTTTGTTAATAAAAATTACTGTTTTTTTGCTTATTTAACCAAAATATTATTTTATATTCAATTCATAAAAAATGCGTGTCGATAACCATACGCTCCGGAATAATCATTTAAAAAATGTTATTGTTTACTTACGTTTCTTTTTTCATAATAAATATTGTTTAAAAACGCCTGATAATTATACACCAACCCAATATTAACACTGATTACCATAAGTGAGTTACAAATCACTGTTGATATCTGTTCTCACTGTCTATAACTAAGTTACTTCTTTCCTATAGCGATTTGGTCCAATCAAAATATACACGATTTCGAAATATACACCACAAGACATTTGACAAATAGAAAACTGTTTTATTGAAACGAGATTTGATTACGCGTTTCCACTTTCTAGGTTTCAACAGATACTAAAAATACAGTATGTATCCATGTGTATGCTTAATTTATTAGTAATTTTCAGCTAAGCTGATCAAGCCTAGTCAGGCGAAACGCGTAATCAATGAAATTTCAATGAAATGGTTTACCATTTGTCAAATGTCTTCAAAACTGTCATGATTCTCTACACTATTCTACGCACACACACAGACACACAATATATATATATATATATATATATATAGCGTGAAATTCGGGAAACGAGTTGGACAGTCATTTGCTAATTGGTGGCTTTGTGTAGCATTTTTGGTCTGTAAGATAATCTCGTCATTCAGCAGTGTACAGACTACGTGGGTGTTGGCGTTTTTGTTTTTCTTTACTTGTTTAGGATTTTTTCTTGTCTAATGTGTTAGTTCTTCTGGGAAGTTGTCCGTGCCTTACACCAACATAGTTGCTCTCTCTCTCTCATATATATATATATATATATATATATATATATATATATATATATATATATATATATATATATGACAAAGATTTTTTAAGTATTCTACTTCAAGTAAGGCGATAATTCCACGAAGATGCTAGGGGTTACTGAGAGAGATAATAATTTACTGTGTTGAAAGGACAATAAAAGAACAGGTTTCTGGAAGACTGAATATGATGATTGGCGATGAAGTTAAATTTTTGAAGATCGAAGATGTCAGCAGACCTATTTTCAGAGCACTACCAAAGAAAACAGCCACAAAGGAATGCGAGCTCCACGGAACACACAGCCTAATGAACCACGTTACAAAACACATCATCCTTATTCTGATGAATAGAGCACGCAGCAGAATCGGACCAGAGATAGGACATGAACAGTACGGGTTCGTTAAAGACTCCGGAACAAGGAACGCAATATTCATGCTTAGAACGTTATCGGAAAGAGCAATACAAAAGCAGAAGGATGTGCACCTATGTTTTATAGACTACGCAAAGGCATTCGAGAAAGTACGCCACAAGGACCTGCTAGAACTGCTCTGCAACCTTGATATTTTCGGGAAAGATATCAGAATAACTAAGAACCCTTACCGGCAGCAGACGTCATGCCTTCGCATCGAGGATAAGCTCAGTGAATATAAAAAAAATAGAAAAAGGCGTAAGACAAGGATGTATCTTCTCACCGGACTTATTCAACCTATACATCGAGGCAATTCTGAGGGAACTGGAGATCCTACCAGGATTCATCATTGCCGGCCACAGCCTTACCAACATAAGATACGCAGATGACACGGTACTGATAACAGACAAGGAAAAGAAACTACAAAACATCCGACAGAATGTAGCGAGGGAGAGCGAGAAGAAAGGACTAACCATAAATTACATGAAAACAGAATGCATGGTCAGCCGTCAAAGGATAAGCCCAATTGTGCGATTTGCAGGTCAGGGACACTAAAATCAAACATGTGCGGAAGTATCTGGGAAGTGTTCTGATGGAGGACGGTAGGTGCGATGCTGAGATCCAAAGATGGATTGGGATGGCCAAGGATGTATTCAAGAAGCGGGGAAGAGTACTGCGAAACAGGAGGATTTCTATGGTGACAAAGAAAGAGTACTGATCTTCTACGTGACATCTTTCCTCCTATACGGCAGCGAATGCTCGACGGTGTCCTCAAGTATGAAGAAAAGACTCGAGGCGGCTGAGATGTGGTTCTACAGAAGTATGCTGAGGATATCATTAACCGAGCATGTGAGCGACGATGACGTCATGGAGAGAATGCAAACAAGGAGGAAGCTTATGGAAGAGGCAGATGAAATTTCTGGGACAAGTGATGAGAAAGGAGCGCTTAGGGAATCTGATACTCACGGGACGAATAGAGGAAAAAAGAGACAGGGGAAAGCAGCGTATGACATAGGTGGCGGGTTTAGGCAGGTGGATAGCGGAGCGTGGTCTGGAGGAATTGGCAGAAAAACAAAACGTGTTGAGAGCCACAAGGGATAGGGGGAAGTGGACGGCCATGTTAGCCTACGTCCCGAAATGACACGGCATATAAAAAAGAAGGTTTCAATCAAGCAAACAAGAAAAACAACAAAATAAAACAACAGAAGACAGTTCAACAGAGAAGTGCAGGGAAAAAATATTAGGATAGAACTTAGCGTTTCATTTAACTATTTCAGTAATAAAAAATGTAGCTTAACTGCTGATGCTAAATTTCGCTGGTTCACAGACTTCATGAAGTCAAGCGCCCTACGAGGCTGGCATCCCGCTCTCACCCTTTCACTGTCGAAACTACTAAATGTAGTCGTCTCTTCTACTCCAATAGCTTCATATCTCGCACTTCTCGCCTGTGGAACTCCCTTCTTTATTCCAGTTTCCCTGAGAGCTATAATCTCCTACTATTCAAATGTAATGTCAATCGGCATCTCCAGTTGCCTTGATCTATCCACTATCCTTCTCCTCATCCTTTCCTCTATCACTCCTATTTGCGTCCTTGTGGCTTCCCACCTTGCTTGGGGTGAAACGCTTAAATAAATAAAAAAGTTAAACTCAAACAGGATAGACCATTAGTACAATTGCCATCCAAATATTTATGGAAAACCACTTCAAGATGGTGGGGGATGTGATGGAAATAGATGTACCAGGGGAAGACTTTTGGATTGGGTTGAGAATATTGAGGCATGAACTACGAGCACCGGACCAGATATGTTCAATGCAATGTGCAAGATTCTGGCGAGAAAAGTGTTAAGCCCAACAGTGAACGAACTTGCCTAGCAGCAAAACTAGCACATGGCTCAATATAATCAATACACGTCAACGGAAAACATGAGACCAAGAAGGTTTAATTATGCTGGTATCGTAGGCGTTAGCATTAAACATACAAGCGCAAGTTAGGTCTTTATCATGACTGAAAGAGCGTTTCGTTTTGTAGTTGTTAAAATTTGCCAGTCATTTTCATCCCCGGATTGGACGTCATTTTCGAAAGCAGCTGCCAGGTTTACTTTGACGGACCGATCTTATTAACATAGGAGTAAATAATTTTATCATCAGCACAAATATCGAGTGGGAACCGATGACATTGATAAACTCGTTGATGAAGATAACAGCCTGCGTCCCAGGAAAGAGCCCGGTGGGACTTCCGTATTAATCAGTATTTGCTTTATTAATCCACAAAAGAAATTAACATGAAAACAATTACACATGAAAACGATAAAAGAGAATTAAGAATGCTTACTAATATTAACGCACTTTCATCCTTTCCACTTTTCAAAGTGCTGGACAGTCTTTGAAAAGAACGATTTGAGAAAGGGTATATAATTTCCCATGGGTCATGTATCGGATGAAAAACAAAACCGTCAGCAGAAATTAATCTAAACAAATAAGTAATTAATGACAGAGATAATGGATAATGAAGTTTGATAATGGAGCTTAAGGAATGCATATACGAATTCTACATAAGATCTATGTATAAATACAAGTTAGGAATTAATATCATGATATTTACCTTCATAAAGTTCAATAAACGAAACGAGTCGGTAGAGAAAGTTTACTTGTTTCGGATAGATAGATAGATAGATAGATAGATAGATAGATAGATGTAAAATGAAATGGTTATATAAACAAACAAAATAGATGTAAAATGAAATGGTCAAATATAAAAAAAAAAAAAAAAATAAACAAAAGAAAAATACTATGTGAAATTGGCAAGACTATATTCTCAAATATTTATTTTAAAAAAAAAGAAAAAATATGAATATAAAATATATTATATATATATATAAGAGAGAGTTACCTGGGGGGCACTCGAGCTAGAGAGTTATGTTATGAGGCCATTTGTGTATATAGGCGACGGAGATCATTGCTAACCTGAGCCTTGAATAAGATAAGATTGTAGTGAGCGGGGAAACATCCTGTTGGGAGTCGATTCCAAAGGGCAGTTGTTCGCAGGTAAATCTCTTTGAGTGGAACATACTCCTCTCCGATAGAATACGTAGGGAATGTCTGCGGTTTAATGCTATCTAAGTGACATGGGGTGTTCTTGTCGTGAAGGTTTGCCTTGACGGGACCAGGGAATGTAGTTCGTCCGAGCACTTTCCGTGGAAGTAGTGGTAGTGAAGCTAGTGGCTTGTCACATCCCGCCTGTGGGCGAGATGTTGAATGGCGGAGAATAATTCGTCACCCACAAGGGTTCTGAGACGCCTTTGAACTCAATCAAGGCTGGAGAGTGAGGTCTTGGCAGCACTCACCTAGATGAGACAAGAACACTCCATGTTCCGTCTGATCTGGCGCTTGTAAAAGGTAGAGGATAAAAGGAAGAAACAGTTACTTATTCCAGCGGTACAGGGAGCTAAATGTTCTAACTGAATCCTTAGCAACAGATCGTATGTACGAGGTTCTCTTGAGATCCAACTGTCTTTCACGGCACGCTGCTTCCCTGGGAGGATCTCCGTTCGTCTTCATTGGTGGTGGCTCGGGGCCCGATCGGCGAAGATGGAACGTAACTAGCATGGACTTCGTTGCATTATGCATACACACACACACACACATATATATTTATATATATATATATATTAAGAAATGGACAAAGTCCGACAATTTATTTATTAAAGACATTTTTATGTTTAAGGTTCATTTTATAGATACAAATATTTAAGTAAATGCTCTGTTTATAATAAACAGTATTAAATAACATTTACCGGCCTGAATGTTTTCATAGAAAATTTTATAGAAAATATTATATCCTTATATATATATATATATATAACCTATATATATATATATATATATATATATATGATATGTATGTATATATATATATATATATATATAATATATATATATATATATATATATATATATGCACCCTGCATTATTAGAAAAACTAAAAAGAAATATTCATAAAATATGATTTAATTTTTATTCGGTTTATTAACCAGTTGTTAGTTATTTAGACGAAGAATAATTGAGTTTTGAGAATAATTCTCTAATTGTATTTAGGCGATCCTAAGGGAAGAAAAAAAGGGGAAAGAAAAAGGAAAAAAGAAAAGGGAGAGGATGAGAAATAGTTAATCCGGTCATAAGCGAAAACAGGTGTCAAGAGATATCTAGGCCAACGCGCCTGACCGAATTTCAAAAACAATGGAAATTGTTATTTGGAAGAATAGAATTAAAGGTAATTAAAAGAAAGAAAGAAAACAGACTTGGTAAAAGTGTATGAACATACGTACGATTGATAAAAAAATATCGGTCAAAACATCTGGCCTACTTTTTGTGTAGAAGCTCATTATCAATTTGGAGAAATGGGATTTTAGAACAATGGAAAACGAAATATTAATCGGAGAAGGGTGTCTTTTGGGATGAGAAGGTGACCGCTGAAATTGTATGCAGATCTTGACCTGTTGAAGATTAGAACCCCACGATGAGGAAGTGAAGATATATTCAATTCAGATAATTAAGATTTTTGACTATCAGGTCTGAGCAAAAACAAAGAGGTGAAAACAATTGTTTTGGCTCACAGAAAGCGCCAGCGAGACGAGAAAAATTCTTCCTGAAGTCATATCTAATTAGCGGCGGGCTGTTTTGACAAAAGCCAAAAAAAAGAAAGGCCGAGATTGTCATTTTTCGTGCGTGCGAAAAAGGCCAAATTGGATTTTGTTTTTTTTTTAGCTAGGTGTCTCTTTCCCAGAACAAAGCCGGTATAGACCACGCCCGATTGGAGACGTCACGAAGGACAGGAGACGCCCAACCAGAATCTCATTAGCCGAAAGCGGTCACGTGATATGCGAGAAAGAGGAGAAAGGACGCTCGACCAAGACCCATTGGTCGAAAACGGTCACCTGACATACGAGAGACCGGGAGAGATGGGTATGCGCCTCCCCCCAGAGGCACTGTGAGGAAGTAGGGGTGAAAATAAGAGCGATAATGGGAAATCAGAACTAATGCGACTTTTGGAATTATCAAGAAAACCCTGACGCCGACAGACCCACCCCAGTTTGTTGCGGCGTCAATAAAAGCAGAACCCCAATCGACAGAAATCAGAGAGTTGCGGGGTAGACGGCCAGAGCAGTTGGAGAGCGGACGGCGGGCCCTGCTCATTCGCCCCTTGCGGGCAAGAAGGGTCGGTCCGTTTGGCCCGGACAAGCAGAGAAGTTGCAGCCAAGTCGAAGAGAAGAAAAATGCTCGAAAGCCGCAGAGAATTTGGAGCGGAATTGCAGGCCAGATAGACAGAAGAGTTGCAGGCCAGACAGGCAGTAAAGTTGCAGGCCAGACAGGCAGTAAGGTTGCAGGCCAAACAAGCAGAACAGTTCAGCCCCGGACGACAGAGAGCTCAGTTCACCTCAGACGGCAGAGAGAAGAGTTCGGACCTTGGCGAGAAGAGTTGCAGGGCGGAAGAAGAAGAAGTTACTTGCAGTTACGCATAGAAGAAGTTGAAATCAAACCAAACCCAAGAACAGAGATTCGTCCAACCCAAATCGAAATGAAGAAATACATTCAACTCAAGCCGAAGCGAATAAGCTCGTCCAACTCAAGCCGAAGAGAAGAATCAGCCGTGAACGACTGGTAGAGATTAGCGCCCAGTGTCGAAACCAAACCACACCCGACATACAAAATTCTAGAGAGTAGGCAACTCGAAGTCTTAAAGTTGTATGATAGAAGCTTGGTGCCACAGTCCACAAATCGGGTCAGGGAAGTAAGAATAATTTTATGTAACGAACATTAGATATAAAAGGTTGTTACCCTTTTTTATCAGTAATTTTTGGCCTCGTGAGTTTTTCTTTTACTTGTGTATTGCCACCCCGTCGAACTCAACTGGCATACGGCCCCAATCCCTGTTTGATCCCGTCTGTCTAAGATCTAATCACAACGTGGGTAGGCAGACCGGAGATCAGTACAGTTACCCTAGTAACCAGGTGTTGGAAGCGAGTTGGGAACACGGCGAGGCTGGTAATCATCTAACCAAAGGGTTGGAACGTCACACTTGGAGCAGCGAGGAGCGAACAGCTGACGCCGCGGCAAAAACGTCACGTCACAGTTGGAGCCGCGAACGAGATCGAACGACAGAGTCGACGCTGCGACCAGGAGGAGCGACGTCACAGTTGGCGCCGTGACCAAAGGATTCGACCCTGGACCAAGTGACGTCATATATATATATATATATATATATATATATATATATATATATATATATATATATATATATATATATATGATAGATATATGATAGATATACATACATATAATTAATGTCTATACGTCAAGACCATCTTTATGATTGTCCAGCATTCAATGCCGTATAGTAGGACAAATATAATGTAACAATACAGTATTGTTATTTTTGTTTTTCTAACGGATATATTCTGCTTCTTAATACTATGCTTAGGTTTTAGAATGCATATTTGGCTATCCAAATGAGCCTTCGGATTTTAGTGCATCACTTTCTGTACGCTATTAAAGCATTTCCCAGGTATCTAAATTTTTATCCTCATTCGATTTTGGCATCTCCAATTTGTTATTTGCATTTTGGGGCTCATCCTTTTGCTAACAACAATGCATTCTTTCTTCTTAAAGAAACCAAAAACGTGAATGCAGCGGAGAAATCGTTTTAGCGGAGATGGAATCATTTTTCTGTCTACCCTCGTTTCAATCCCGTGCCAACGGTCAAAAATATGAGGAAATATAGCGTTTATAGCTGTAAAACGTGCTCTACCCAAAACGTGTTATTTTATTTTGTATGTGGTTTTAACTGGCGTGGAAAGTTATAAGATACATTACTTTTAGTGCGCCCCTGGTAAATATGTCGGCCACGCTCCTGATTTCCCCTATCGTAGATAAGGAATAACATCGACGCCACTGGTGGCAGGAAAGAAAAATGCTGCTTTCTATCTGTTTCATTTTGTGTTATCTTCGTATGGATAGTTTTACATTTAATGAACGGAATTATTTTATACTCTAAAATAGAGTTAATTGTAGAGATAAAAATCCTAGATTACTCAAGCAGAAAATATAACAAGAATCAAATTAAGGCATTCTCTAATGGCTTTTGATAAAAGTGCTATAGTAATCATCTGTATCGTTATCGTCTGTTTTTGCTTTTGAGTAAGAAAGAATGAGTCACACAGGCAGAAAGAAGGAAAGAAAGAAAGAGTCACACAGGCAGAAAGAAAGAGTCACACAGGCAGAAAGAAAGAAAGAAAGAAAGAAAGAAAGAAAGAAAGAAAGAAAGAGTCACACAGAAAGGGAAGAAAGAAAGAGTCACACAGAAAGGGAAGAAAAAAAGAAAGAGTCACACAGAAAGGGAAGAAAGAAAGAGTCAGGCAGGCAGGCAGGCAGAAAGAAAGAAAGAAAAGAATAAAGAAAGAAAGAGTCACAGAGAAAGAAAGAGTCATAGGGTCAGAAAAATAGAGTCAGGCAAGCAGGAAGGCAGAAAGAGTCAGGCAGGCAGGCAGGCAGACAGACAGACAGAAAGAAAGAAAGAAAGAAAGAGTCAGAAAGAAAGAAAACAGACAGACATGCAGAAACAAAAAGGAGACAAAGAAAGAAGGAGACAAAGAAAGAAGGAGACAAAGAAAGAAGGAGACAAAGAAAGAAGGAGACAAAGAAAGAAGGAGACAGACTGGCAAAAAAACAAAAAAAGACCGACACAACGCAAGAAAGAACGAGACACGCATGGAAAAAGAAAGAAAGTAAGAAAGAAAGAAAGAGACAGAAAGAGAGGCAGAGGAAAAGAATTAAAATTTGACTTAAAGAGAAAATTAAAACGAGAATAAAAACAACTTAGAATGGAATGAATAATGTTTTAGTGAGTGTGGAAAAAGAAATTCAAAGACTAACTTCGAGACAGAGGAATTTAGTCGATATATTTGAATGAAAAAATCTTAAGACGATATTTACAAATATTTATGCATGTTTTCTCAAGAAGTTATTTAATTTTATAATTTTGCACGTAATTCTTAATATGTTAAAACATTTGCAAATAAATAAACATTCTTTCAAGATAAAAATAAATCTCTGGCTTGACACGATTTTTACCAGCTCCCATTATTCCGAAATATAGCAAGAAAAAAGAACTGATGTACGTACATTTTATATTTGTTGCAGCCTCGTTTTGGGACATTCTGGATTTTATAATTATGAGTTTTTAATATACATCCCCCCCCATTCTTTGCATTTAATATAAAAGTCCAGGTGTTTCTCTATTAAATATTAGTGTTAATTATTAAATAATAGGCATGAAGATTCTATTGGCCAGCGTGAGAGCCGACAGCTGACTGACACGAATGTTAACTAGCATGCTAGCATGCAAAAAATGAATCGATAGCTGCGATAGTAGGAAAAAAAATACTCTGCTTGGCAATTTACTCCAATTGGCTCATTTATTTGCTTAAACTCAACGTTGATTCTGATTCCGCAGAACTGGCTTGGGTGTGAAAAAGTATTGGTTTTTAACATTCTTTTTTCATTCGGTTTTTCCAGTTACGAGTCCTTTTTTAAAGCTGATCGTTTTGTGTTCATTTTGTTTAGTTCTTTTTTCGTAACAGATTTAATGTTTAGTATAGAGCTTAGAAAAAATTCGCAGTGCAAGAAGTAAGGCTTGTAGCAACATCAGCACGGCAAGGGCACTCCTTTAAAGTCAAGGAAGGGCAAAAATATTTTAAGTCAAGTGATAGCGATTGCTGTATGAGTCGTACGATTTTAGAATCAAGCACGGGCAACGCCGGGCCATGCTGCTAGTAATTTAATATTTCTTTAGCAAACATTTTTCTTTTGTTTTAATTTCTCCAAACACCTACAAATACAAGTTTTACTTTACTCACACAGTTTTACACTATCATACTCTTTAATGTCCAAACCGTTCATCATACATTTAGATATTATCTATTGTGTTAATGCACGTGAACAGGTCTGATTAATGACAACTAACCAAAAGTCATAGCATACAAGTAATATTGCTTTTTTTTTTAAATTACTATTAAATTCTGACGAAGGTTTAATAAACATATCAGATTGCAATACTTTTCTTATGTGTTCATTTCATCATCTCGTCGGATTCCTCTCCATATGTGATTAACATTTTTTGAAGCATTTTACCCCAAGCAAGGCGGGAGTGCCACTAGCACGCAAGGGGTTACAGAGAGTGGAAGCAAGAGTAAAGAGGCTTGATAGAGAAAACGATAAAGAGAAGGACGGGGAATTAGATCAAGGCATCTGAAAATGTCGATTGACATTGCATTTAAATAGAGATTATAACTATCAGGGAAACAATTAAGAGGAAGTCGGTTACATAGACAGGAAGTGCGAGACATGAAGCTATTGGAGTAGAAGAGACGGGTATATTTAACCGTTTCGACAGGGAACGGGTGGGACTGTGAGATGCCAACCTAGTAGCACGTTCATGCAGTTCTATCGGAAGTAGCTCGTCGGAGCAGTTACCGTGAAGGTATTTGTAGAAAAGTCAGAGGGAAGCGACGGCACGTCTGTGAAATAGCGACTGTAAACGAGATGCCAAGGTCAAGGCCAAACACATTGCATATCCGTCTCTGGATTTTGCGGAGGACCTTGAGACGAACAGCGTGGGCTCCAGATCGTATATGGCTGTAGTATTCGATTCAAGGGCGAAGGGTTGATTTATAGATTTGAAAGATGAACCGGGGGGGGGGCTTTCTGGCGCGACACAGGGAACCATCTTTACTTGCGGTAGATGAAGCTATTTGATCATCAACTCGCCACTGTGTGTGTGTGTGTGTGTGTGTGTGTGTGTGTGTGTGTGTGTTAAACTAGCGGTGACAGTTTTCTTCATGCATGAAATCAATCTTCTTCCATGAAGATGGTATTCAAGCGTAAAACAGACTGTTACCACTCATTGTTGACCGCAGTGTTTACTTTTATATTTGTATATGCCCTGTCTCTCATATTGAACACCTGCACAAATATAGTACACCATTATATATATACATACATACATATATATATTTATATAAAGGTGAAGGTGAAAGTTTGTTATAGAGATCGAAAGAGATATTGTCTCATATTTTTGTGGATATATATTTATGCGAGCGACATTGAATCGTGATAATGTTTCGTTCACATTGGAATGTGCTTCAAACAGGAGACATGAATTAATTTGCAAATTGCTTGCATTTAGGAACAATATTTTATTGCTTTCTTTATACCCCGTGTCCATTCAGGCGTCCATGGTGCTCTCCATTTCCTTATCTTTTGTAGCTCTTAATTTTTTGACTTATTTCTCCTAAACCTTGTTCTGTCATCCACTTATTCAAGTGTAAAATGTCACGCGGTGGTTCGCTGTAAGCTCAGAAGTACAGGAACGAAACGTTTGGTTACTATATCATTCTTTGCGTAATGAGCGAAAGAGAAGAGACAGTTTACACTTTTTTATTTATATACTGCTTTATTCAACATTCTTTAGCATATGTTCCTTGGAAGACAAGTGGGGTAATACAAAAGCTGTTAGCAGAAGTTCCTTGGCACACTAATAGGATAATCCTATATCAATGTATATTAAGCTGTAAATATATATTCTTCTATAAATCCGTTTTAAGCATATGGTAGTTTATTTTATTTTATGAATTTATAACGGGAATCTAAAATCTGATTTGTGCGAAATGAACTATCTACTGATATTTGTGGCCAGAAGATTAGTAAATATCAACTAGGATATGCGATTAGCTACTTTGTCAACGATCACTCGTTTGACACTATGTAATGTCAACGAATACTCGTTGTCACTTCCATAATGCTCGTTGTAGTAGAGACTTTATAATTGCAGATTACGCCGTTGAACAATACTGGTGTCAGACGCCTTCGAATAACACTCGCGCTAATAGTAATTAGCTGATAATTCTCCCCCGAATAATAATGCGAATATAGAAATAGTATAGTGAATAGAATAGAGTATAGCGGTCCATATAGTAATAGAAGATAGAGTAGAAGTGCGAATCGTTTAGACGTTACTCTACCGCCTATTTTTGAGTTTTCTCTATGGTCACATGGTCAACTTAATTCAATAATGGGATCGATTTGCTCACCGGTGATCTATGTTCAAACTTAAATGTCGGCACCGACACTTCATTCCTATATAACGCTACTGGTAAGCAAGACAGAGTTACACGCCTTTCGCTAGTGTAGTAAGTATAAATAGCCTTCTATTTTAACTATGTGTTTGAGTAAGTCTATATGAACAACTATCGAATAGCAACCAAAGAAATTAAAAGAAAATGAAACAGTGAAATCTAAAGATATGTATGTTTTTTTCTTCTTCAGTTTGGCTCAAGACAAACTTCGGATTCAGACATTTTTTGAACCTGCTGTTTCGCAAAACAAGCATTGAAGACGATCTGAATTAATGCCGTATTTAGTTGAATCTTAGTGTGTATCAAAGATGAAAGAGGTGGGAACCTTAAGGCAGTGTAATTTGTTAGCAAGCTGGTCTTACTAGAACAGTTACGACTTAGAAGTGAGTTCGATCCTCACTGAGAGCCCCCTACTTTCGGCCTTAAGCCACATCTAAGCTATGCTTGGAAAATTATTAGGGCAACTCGAGGTGGTGTAATGCTTTGCAAGCTTGGCTCGCTAGAATAATTACGACTGAGTAGTGAGTTCGATCCTCACTAGTTGCCCAATACTTTCGGCCTTGTGCCACATTTGAGCTACGTTTGGAAAATCACTATTAGGGCACCTCGATGCGGTGTAATGTTTAGTAAGCTTGCCTCAGTACAACAATTACGACTGAATAGTGAGTTCGATCTTTACTGGGTGCCCCATACTTTCGACCTTATGCCACATCTAAGCTACGCTTGGAAAATCATTTTGGCTCCTCGAGGTGGTGTAATGGTTAGCAAGCTTGTCTCGCTAGAACAATTACGACTGAGTAGTGAGTTCGATCCTCACTGGGTGCCCCATACTTTCGGCCTTGTGCCGCATCTAAGCTACGCTTGTAAAACCACTATCAAAGATGAAAGAGGGAAGTAAAGATCTGTTTTAATTAGGAGAAAAGAAAAACGCGAATAAAATCTCAGAATAATTCGAAGAAATAAAGAAAACTAAAAATAAAATAATACAAACAAGAACAAGAAAAAATAGAGCAATATCGAAAAGGAAGAAAAATAATGCATAGACGAAAAAACTTAACGGGATTAAATCCAAAATATGTTTAATTCCTCTACAGATGCATAATTTAGCAATAAATTACCTTGGAATTAAAGAACAGTGATTCTGTTTTTAAGGTGAACAAAGAGAAAATCTTGTAACTTTAAGTCTGGAGTAATGAAGCGGATGTTCCGGACGCCGGCCATTTATTCCAAAAATACAATCATACTTACACGTTGTAACTTTGTGTTATTTTTAAAGGAAGCAAAAGCGAAAGGACAACGAAAGACTAAGAAAAAAAAAAAGAATCAGCCAAGGAGAAAAGAAACATGATAGGACAATGTTATAAATAGCATGAGAATAAATACTATTTAAATACATACTTTGAACGAGATTGTAAACATCGTCAACAAAGAAATTAAATCAATAAAAAAGACATGGAGACATAGACGCTGAATGTAGATATAGGTGAATCGTGACCATTGCCAGACACTCAGACCCCCTATCGAAGAATCAGAATTTGGGGAAAGGTCTTTGAGGAGCTCCAAAATTATATCAGACCGATTTTCTTAAGATCGGTTGTATTTGAGGGGAGAATAGTGTGCAATAACAAGGACAAAGCGTATGTATAGATAACAATTATGGACATTGTTACCATTCATTTTCGATACCTATCTGTTTCAAAACTGAACACAATCCACACACATTATATATATATATATATATATATATATATATATATATATATATATATATATATATATATATATATATATAAAAACTGATTTAAAATATGTTTTCTTTGCTACACAGTTCTAACTATGTTTCAAAAATGGAAGCTAAAATAAGGCATTCTAATACATTTAATTGTTCTTAAAAAATATAGTATATTAAATATTAAAAATTACAAGTGAAAATATTTCAAATCGTAGTTAAATAAAACGTATTCTAACACCCACCAAAAATCTTTAAATATACAAATAGAAAAAAATGCCGTAAGAATTTTTGCCGTTAACAATAAAATTTTTAAAAATCCAGACGACATGCATTTAATGGATGTTAGATTTCATTGAAAAATACATCCCTACCCTCTACCAAAACGTAACTAATAACGGATACATCAAAATACAGACATAATGAACATGCAAACACCCCTTGTCTGGTTCAATTGTATTTCTCTGTAACTTTGGAAACGTGAATTATGATTTTAGCTGTGTCTTTAAAACCCAGTAATTTTAAAAGTTACTCCAAAATTCGCTTGAGGATGAAATGGAACTAATGTCTTTAATTTAATTACAAAATTAAATTCGGAGCTTTTAGCTTCCATTTTTGAAACATGGTTAGAACTGTGTAGCGAAAAAAAAATCATATTTTAAATCAATTAATTTTTTATTAATACTCTGTAAATTTACATTGAGCACTATTTTCTAAAAATAAAAAATATCTATAAGAAAACCGGATTATATATCCTACTGTTCTTTTTCTTATATATATATATATATAAAGACATTTTATTTATGTTTAACGTTGTTATTTTTATAGATATATTTATGCTCTGTTTATGATAAACAGTATTAAATAACATTTATAATGTCAGAAATTTTCATAGAAAATATTCGTTCATAGACAGTTCGAACCTGCATTATACGGAACCGCCATATACGCTGGCGTGCCTTTGACCACTCGGCCACCCATGAACCTTATGGTAGACAAGGTCAGAATTTACTGTTATAAACTACAATCTTCCATTCTCGTACATTCATAACTGCTCTGGCGTATCGAATGTAAACAAATGAATATGTTAGAAATGGACGGTCCAATTTATTTATTAAAGACATTTTTATTTATGTTGTTATTTAGGTTCGAATCCTGTTATGAACGAATATTTTCTATGAAAATTTCTCGGACATTCAGGCCGGTAAATGTTATTTAATACATCACATCAAATACTTGTATCTATAAAAAATAACAACGTTAAACATAAATAAAATGTCTTTTAATAAATAAATTGTCGACCTCCATTTCTTAACATATATATATATTATATATATATATGTCATTCGCAGACTGTAATGTTTTGCTGTATCACAGCTCCTCAATGCGACCAGACATCAAAATTCCTCACGCCCTACCGAAACCCAACCGATTTGGTGTTAGAGCTTCTACCGCTGAGCTATCATCACTCAGAATAGTTATACAGCTAAATCTAGCGTATTGTTTTCCCGTATTATCGCTGAAAAAGCTTTTCATTATCGCAGGCAACTGTTGTTTATAGAATAAACATCACTCAACAGTGCTCAATTGAAATATATTTTCAAGAGCTATAGTGCATAACATACACCACACAGTGCATAATATGAATTTAATATATTAAATGATTTTACATGCATGCCTGATATTTTTCGCTAATGACAGTTTTAGCGGATAATTTTTAAGCGACAGTGAGAAAGCATATATATATATATATATATATATATATATATATATATATATATATATATATATATATATGACATTCTTCATTTTCAGCACTTTAACTGATGAATATAGAATAACATAAAATTATATTTTATAATATGTTATATGTGCTCAATGTCAGAGCCTATGCAATATAAAAGCGGACATTAGAGACAATACCCAACGGTGACAGTATTTAACGCTTATAACAATCATCAGGCTATAGTAGCTGATGGCGCGATGAGTGCGTATTAGCCTGAAACAGTGTCGTCGCTGGGTGTTGACTTCAATGTCCACACATTATATATATATATATATATATATATATATATATATATATATATATATATATATATTGTACACACACGACTCAAAAACGTTCTTGCTTGAATGAAGAAGCTCCTCAGCGAAAAATCTAATGTTAGATTAGCTGCTTATATTTGTATTGGCCTGCGAAATTTTCTGCATCTCCTTCTATGTTTTATATATATTTCCGGAATGAGAGAGAGAGACAAGCTTTGTATGAGTAAAAGAGAGACTGCTGTGTAGCTTTCCAATCGAGACATCTTTCTTTTGATCTGTTTTACTACATCTTTCTTTTGATCTGTTTTACTACATCTTTCTTTTGATCTGTTTTACTACAGTCGAATAACGACTTAAAGTCGCCAGGATTTTCTTCTGAAATGTCAAATTCAGATTCTTGATTTTTACCTTTGTTTTTGTATTGACAGCAACCACACTACGTAGAGAGTTTATTTCTTTTGAAAATATGATACATTGTCCTTCTGTCAAGTTCTGTCTATATTGGAATAAAAATAAATTAAAAAGGTAAATATAAATACGCGAAAAACTGGCATAGCATATACGTGCATATTTTAAACATCCTTCTGTGTATGTGCGTGCATAAATATTACATACATTTATACAATATATATATATATATATATATATATATATATATATATATATATATATATGTATGTATGTATGTATGTATATATAGCATTGTGTATACTTTATAAAATAAAGCTTTAGAATTAATTTTTCTTTTCTAATAAACATGAATTGTATTTTTTCAGTTTTCCTGTTTTTTTAGTAATTTTTGAAAATATCTTTGTTTTGAGTTTCTTTTCTGTATTGTTCCTACAAATACTTTCTCCTACATTTTCTTCTCGTTGTCTGTCTGTAATGTGCACGTATACGATATTGTTGAATGAAACAGTGATCGGTTTCCAGATCTTTAAGTCAAAAAACGTACTTCTCTTACGACGGCATTATATTCTCAAAAGCGTCTGTAACGCAACGTCTTAGAAATGAGACTTAGGACAAAAACAGTTTTAGTTTGATTACTTTTATTACAAAATATCGAACACTCCCTTCAGTACGTAGGCAATCATAGCTCTCCACAATTTCCTCTCCTTTGTATCTCTTAATAAATTTTGTCTGTTATCTCACCTTAAATTTGCTAATCAATCAATTTACTCAACCTTGTTACCTACGTGAAGCCTTCTTTTCTCCTGTTCCTCTTGCTTTCTATCTGTTCTGGGATTATCACATTTTTCAAGCCATCTTTCCTCATTATGTGCCGGAAAAATTTCAACTGTGTCTTCCCGATGAAAAGTATAAATAGATTTTTGGATTCAATATTTTCTAAAAATTCATCTTTCCCTATTTACATTATTCGGACTATTCTCCACATCTTTGTCGCCAAGTATCTCTAAAAAGAATACCCTCTCGGCCCGGTGCCTAGGATCAAAGTGTAGTATCTGCGCTTTGTGAGCTGCCGGGTCGAGTGTCTGTCGAACTCTCTGCTTGCAGAGAGGAACCCGGACGAAGCTCCGCCGAAGGGTGGGGTTTCGTTCGGGGAGGTTGACGGAACTGGCCCTTTGGGTTTGGTTATTTATTTTTGGCTGGGCCTATGGGCTCAGTGATACCCACATTAAAAAGGCCTTGTGCCACATTCGATCCCCGTGGGTGGATTGATAAATACCATCTTTGTCGCCATATATATTACAACGTTTCGGCGGTGAATAGATCAAGGCATCTGGAGATGACGATTGACTTTGCATTTGATTATTTAGAGATTATAGCTATCAGGTAAGCAAATAAGAGGAAGGCAGTTCCACAGATGTGAAGTGCAAGACATGAAGCTCTTTGAGTAGAAGAGACGGCTACATTTAACCGTTTCGACAGTGAAAGGATGGGACTGAGATGCCAACCTAGTAGCACGTTTAAATTCATGCAATTTGGGAACCAGCGGAAGTAGCTTGTCGGAGCTGTTACCGTGAAAGTATTTGTAGGAAAGACTGAGGGAAGCCACAGCACGTCTGCGAGATAGTGACTGTAAACAAGGTAAATTCAGGAGTCATTTTTGAAAACGGAAAAAACAAAAACGGATTCTATGCGTTGAAAAATATATCGTCAGTTTCAACACTAAGGCGGGAAAACAGTCATGTGTCCGCGCTCATATTCCTCAGCGGTTTCTACGTTTTGCAGGTGGAATATTGGCCAGCAAACAGATACTGAATGATGGAGGAGAGCTACTTAATATCAGGAGGAGGCAGCTGAAGTTTGTAGGAAACATAATGAAGAAGGAGGGCCAGGAGAATGTGATACTCACGTGTCGAATAGAGGGAAAGAGAGACAAGAGAACACAACGGGTGACCTACCTGGCGGACTTAAGCAAGTGAATGACAGAACGTGCTCTGGGGGAGGAAGCAGAGGGAAGGAAGTTGTTGAGAGCTGCCAGGGATAGAAGAAGGGGGAGAGCCATAATTTCCTACGTCCTGAAAGGATATGTCACATAAAATGAAAGAATACCACCCACAAGTTCATTGCTAATAACCCGTTTTCCAATGCTGATTTTGCAGGCAGAAAAAAAAACACGCTCACCGCTACACAATCTTCTTAGCTTTATTTGGTTTTATATTAAACTCTGAAAATATATGCTGATTATCATACTGCTAAAACAGCAACATTGGAACAATTTAATATACACAAGGATGAAAAAAAAAAAAATAAATATAGACGGACAGACGCGTCATAAACAAAACATTTTTGTTTAAAATGGAAATATTTTGTTTTTTAAAAAAGAAAAATCAATGAGATTTCATTTATATTCGTTAAAAGAAAAGGTGGGAAATATAATTCAATCGAGACGGAATGCCCCAATTGATTTTGAAAATATGACATTTACTGACGTCTGCACTTTTCATTTTCCCACAGGCCAGCGCGAGGCCTCCCGGCCACTCTGTCGTTTCTATATATATATTTGTTGCAATTATTCTAATGAGCTTACTTCATTGGAATCTAGACCGTATGAATTTATAAGTACGACTAGATTGACAATTAGGTCTCATCGTTTATTCTTGAAATAGCAAGATAAAATCGTATGTTCTTTTATAGATCTTTTTCTCTTCTCGCCTATAGAACTTTCTTCCGATTGCTCGTTTTACTGTAATCTAGACCTTCAAAGATTCTAAATTCAAAGTTAGTCGCAATGGCTTTTCTTCCATTATAATATATGTATTGTCTTATCTCATTAAATATTTCTTCGTTGCATTAACTTTTAGTATCACATTACTTTTTAGTGGCATTATCTGTTTCCCTAGGGTGAAACGATTTTTAAAAAAATGAAATCGGATTTCTTAAACACACTGGAACAAGGAATGCGATATTTAGGCTCAGAACGATATCATAAAGAGCAATACAAATGCAGAAGGGTACATAACCATAGTTTTAAGATAATTCAAAAACGTCTAATAATGTATTTCTCAAAGAACTACAAGATAATTTTAATGTATTTGGGAAGAATATTAGAATCATCCAGAAACTATTACGGAGAGATATTTGCTTCCATACGGATCTAAAAATGATCAAGAAAATATAAAGTATTCAGAAAAAAAAGACAGGTATTTGTATTTTTACCGGACTTATTCAATCTTTACAGCGAGGCGATTCGGAGAGAATTAGAAGTCTTAACAGATTACTGAATAGCGACCACAATCTTAACATCAGATGTGCTTAGGACAATGTTGATAGCAGGCAGAAAGGAAACTATAGGAACTCCTATATGATGTTGTAAAGGAAAAACGGAAAAGAAATGACTGAAAATCGATTGTACTAAAACAGAATGCAAAGATGCGAACAAAAAGAGGCCAAACACGTAAATATCGGAGAAACGAAAATCAAGCAAGTACACAAATTTAAGTATCGATGAGATGTTGAAGAGGGGAGGAAAATCCAAATGACCATTGGAAGTGCTAAAAGCTAAAATAAAATAAAAAAATGTTGCTAGAATCAAAGAAAGGTGTACTTAACATGTAACATCAGTCCTCTTTCATCATAGTCGATGCTGGGCAATCCCACAGATTAAAAGATTCGGTTGAACAAATGTGGTTCTACAGAGGGATACTGAGGATACAATAGACTAAACATGTGAGAAACGACGATGTTTTCGTGAAAATTGACACGAAAAGAACACTTATACTTACCATGAAGAGAAAGTTGGAATTACTAGGACACACGAGAAAGTATGTCTTAAAATAGTTAAGAAGAAATTTTAAAGACAGGAGAGACAGAGACATGTAATACCTAATCTTCTTAAAGTTTAGGCAAATCATTAGCAGAACAGGGATTCCGAGAGATAAGAAAACGGCAATTTACTAAGAGCAACAAACGAGAGGAAATTGTGGAGAACCATGATTGCCCACGTCCTGAAAGGATATGACATATATAAAAATAACAAAAGTAATTGAATGACAAAATGAAATCCTTTTGAAAGAGAAAAACCCATTACGCAATTTTTATTTAATTATATATATATATATATATATATATATATATATATATATATATATATAAAAAACTGTAATTGTTCATATCAGTTTTTTTGCTATTATGAACAATTACAGTCAAGTAATTTGTAATTTTTCAGTATATCAAATATATATTGTCAATGGTCTATTTTTAATGTTAATATTATTTTAATATTTTTAATACTGTGTACTATATGGAAATATCTGCTTTAATTTTGAACTATTATATTCTTAAATCTTATAAATACCCACACGCATGGTGCCCCCTAAAAACCCAAAAAACTAAAAAAAAAATTTAAAACAACATGATTTTTAGATTTACTATATGATGAAAATATAATAAAAAATTTAACTGTTTTACTGTATGAATTAACTAAAAAAAAAAAAAGAAAAAAGAAATTTAATCATTTTTTTGTTCCAGGAACAAATGATCTAATTTTTTAACGCGAGGTGATTGTTCTGTTTAAGAACATACAATTTTGGGACTAAAATAATGACAAGAAATTTTGCCAGTGTTCTTTATTTTGAACACCACAGCGAACATTTCTTATCTGTTATGTTTTAAACTCCTAAATTCTTAGCTTTTGTTTTTGTTTCAAATAACTGTAACAAAAATTCAAACACCTAAATAAACTTCACCAAATCACAATTTTTTTTTCTGTGGTGCAACCAGTATATAAAAATTTGTTTGTCCTATCCATATGTATTGATGTATTAATAACACTTTGATATTAGATAATTATTATTTTATAGTTATTTTCTTGTGGAAATGAAGATTGGTAACTAGGTCTCATGGTTTTACTCTTGAAATTGGTAGATATATCCGTAAGTTATTTCCTAGTCAGTTAGCTTCTAGAATATCTTGCCCATGGAACTTTCTTCCGGTTTCTCACTTTATCTACGACCGTCAAAAATTCTAAATGCAACCTCAGTTTACACGACTAAGTCGAAGTATCAATGCGATGAACTACGGAGTCTTTTCACCTTTGAACTTTGCATTTTAATGAGGTCTGTTTAAGGCTCTGTCACGCATACCTCTCACTTATCCATTTGAGGTTTTTCTTTCAAAACTCGACTGGTTTTTGTCAACGGCTTCGTTAGTTACTTTTCTAATTAAATCGTTTAGCATTCCAAATAAAGTTATCTTCAGTTGTGGAAGGCGTAAACAAGTTTGCATAGAGATTTTGGAAATTAAACTGAAGTGATTCATAAAGACAAGTAATCAATGCCTATCATTTTGTGTCATTTACAACATATTACATAATGTGTCAACATAATATATTAAAACTGAGTAAGATGACCCAGAAACGACAGCCGAACATAAATGAGGAAATCAAATACACACATACACACACACACATATATATATATATATATATATATATATATATATATATATATATATAACTCAATCGAGGATGAAATATTAAAACTAGTGTATAACGAATAAAATATGTAAGGAAGAAAAATATGTCAACAGAGAATATGCACAATGAAAAAATATATTACATTAAGCCAACAATTATTCAGTTGAGTAAAAGTTTGGCCTTTTTTTACAGAAAGGCAACATTTCAAAAAAATTTATTCTTCATATCATTATCACTCCAGATAATTACTATAAATATATTTGTTTTAAAATGTAAATAAACATTTTCAGTTTACTATGTAAATCAATTGTACAGGCTGGACCGAAAATCTTGTCACACTCTACATAATATGATTTTCTATTTCAGATGGCTGACACAAAGTGAGGTATATAACAAAACTTTCAGACCACAAATAAAATCGATTCCTCTATGCAAGCCAAAAAAAAAAACATGCCCAGACAACGCGATGAAGTAGATTCATATTAACCTTACAATATTTCAAATAAGTTCATGTTAAATTGAAAAAAATATATATTTAAATAATATAACATTTATTTTTAAGCATATATTTGCTTACTTTTTCATGAGTTAAAATTTTTTCCGTTAAAAATATAATTTAAAAAAAAAAACATCCGCGAAATAATTAAAACATTCTAACTAACCTTTTGCTCTTCGACATGGTGCAATATTTAGCAAGCTTGTCTTGCCATGTATATTAACACTGAACAGTGAGTTCGTTCCTCACTAGGTGCCTTAAACTTCCGGCTTTGTGCTACATTTTAGCTACACTTTTTAAAAAAAATCATCATTTTAACTAACCTTTTATCATAATTGCCATTTTTATTATTCTTGTTGTAGTCATCATACACTTTTCCATTGATTTCTATTGTATGATCATTTCCTTCAGAGTTCTAACCAGCGGCCTCAGGTTAGAAATGGCGATTGAAGTTTAGTGTAAAAAATAAATAAAAAAATAAGGCACGTATTTTACATAGTTAAAGCCCTTCAGAAGTTGTGATTTGCGATCGCAAGTAGAATTATTTTATTTTTTTTTTTTTTAACAGCAATGGCAAACATGAATTCCTTCAGTAAGACTATAATAATCTTTTCCAAACAAACTTACGGTCCCTACCACAAATGGAATAATTGGTTTCTTCATGTGCCGCATTTTTAGATTTCCACTTCAAGATATTTGTAATTTGATAATTTATAAAGGTCTTCAAAGATACATACAGTTTGCAGAAAATGTTATTTCAATAAAAAGTGCATTCAGTTTTCTTCCCGTAAAAGTTGCAGATTTTCCAATGATCATATTAACTCACTCTCTTATAATCTGTTTATATTAGGTGGAGGCTATTATTCTTCAACCTGATATAAGATGGTCACTCGTTTCTGGATATTCCTCACAGAATCTGAATTTTGGTTAAAAAATTCCTCAGTCGGTATCTGTTGAAACTTGACTAATGCATGGAATAATAATGCAACACAAAATGTACTTAGCACAAAATGTATTGAAACAAGAACGTGTACACAATATTTACATATAGTCTTTTGTATATTCCTGGTAAGACCGTTCCTGGAGAATGTGTTGACTGAGTCGCAGTCGGGCAGAGTCTCTGGTTGAATCTCTTGATTCCTTCCCCCCGTCTTCCCGGTACCAACCATATTTATATGGTCCGTACTCCACTATGCAAATAAGATGGATCCTACCACAACAGTATCCTTGATAATTTCTTGTGACCAAGCATTGGTCCTGTTCAGCATGAATAAAAACATTCCGTTTTCGTTTTTAATACTACACTACGCAAACACTGATAGATATGGAGTTTGTGTACACCAGATTGTTTGGCACAGGTAGAATATTGCAGACATTTTTTCTTGCCATTGATTTTGCATTTTCTTTTTTGTTTTGCACTCTTTCTTTTTGTAGTAGGTGGATTATGGCTCACTTTGTCTCACGTTTTCAACAGACTAGACGTAGAATGACTACATCGAATCAGAAATGGCATCAACTTGTAAAGAAATTTGGGTTACTCTGTCAGATCAGAAGTTTTTTCTCGTAAGATCTTGCACATTTACAACTCTAACGTATGTCTGTGCATTGAATACTGTTGTCATATCTAGTTGAGAGCTCCTGCTATTCATCTCGAGATTCTTGACAAAACGTAAAGAAGGATCTGCAATGTAAACGATCCTAAACTTGGCATCTCGACTTCAGACACATTCTAAGGGATGTGACGTCTTTTCGACAAATACGTTCATAGCTTCTGCTGGCGAGCTTTTTTTTTCTCTCTGGAAAAAGTCAAGCTTCAAGCGAGAAAGGCTCGATAAAAAAAAAAAAAATAACATTGTCCTCCATCAACCTAACCGTGCAGACAACACCGTCGACACTTCCGTGCAAGAAATGATCTATTTAGTCATCAACGCTGTCATCATAAAGGAAGCGATCGTCAGAGAAGAAATTAAGTTCTTGGATAGGAGATCAAACCGAGGCCTATATGATGATACTGAAACAATTTCCTCATATCTGAAGAGAAGCCTTGAAGAAGCCTATGTGCTTATACAGCAGGATGCTGAGAATGCAATGGTCGGAGCATGTATGCAACGAGGAAGCTTTAAGGAAAATGAAAGAAAAACTATACTGATGCTGAAAACGAGAGCTGAATTTTAGGTATAAATGAGGAAAGAAGACTTGGTATATTTGACACTCACAAGATATATCGAAAAGACGAGGGAAACAGCGAGTAACCCACTTAATGATCTTGTGTATATGTGGGAGGGCAAAACATAGAGGCGAAGTGATAGAAAAAGACAAATATTGCTAAAAGATACAAAGGATAGGAAGATGTGTAATCGCATGATGGCCCTCGCATACGGCACATAGAATATTTGAGATTTAGATTAAGAAAAATATATGAAGGATTAATCGTAAACAATATTGAACAAGAAGTAGTAAAATTCAAAGAACTAAGAAATTAATAAAAACACTAGCAGGAAAAGTAAAGAAAAAAATGCAATCAGGAATACAAAAAGAAAAAAAATCAGAATCGAATATTGTAGTAAGACGACTATCGAAAAATGAGAAGAGTACGAGCAATAGAATAAACGACAAATAAATATGACAAGCAGACAATGAAGAACTATGACAGAAGCAGAAGATTCGATGTCACAAAATAGAAACTAAATATCAGGTATAACCCTACGAACAAAAAAACAAAAATGTCGTAGAATTTAGGAAACAAAGACGAGGAAAAGAAGACGGAATGACCTCTGTGTGGTTTTGCAGATGACACTTGAAAATGGAAATGGAATCGGTCGCAACACAAAGAAAACGTATTCGAAATAACTCCATCAAAACGAAAACTGACAAGAAACAACACAATGGCAAATACAAACTGTATGGACACGTTGCCGAAACGGCAAATCAATTAATCGAGGAAAACATAAAAGAAAAGAAAAAGAAAACGATAATGAATCTATAGTAAGCGTTACTCAAGGATAATTCTGCAAACACCCTGGAATCAAATAGAAACACGCATTTGCCGAAGAATAATACTATGAAAATAGGCATATTTCAACAAGAATAATGCTATTACAGACATAAAACATGAAAAATAATAATGTGGAACGTTGAAAATGAAATCGATCTCCATAACATCGCCCGACAAAGCAGACCAATTCAAACAAATATGTAAAAAATAATTTCTGCCGTTTTACCTCTCATCCGTTCATATTACTCATAAGTGCCGAATACAAGAGATGTTTCTTAATAATTGGGAGCGTCAGAATGTTTCTCTGTATGCAGTAAGTGGTATGTGTTAAGAGTTGTCACTTAAATTGTCGAAAGTGTAAAATCGGTAATTTTATTTTTTTTCGATTAGAGTGAATCGACCTCTTCTCTCCAAGCTATGGGTTAATTACCAATACTTGTATCCATAAATGTTCATTATCTCCCCCACCCGAAATTTTTACAATATAAAAATATTTTAATGCCTTTAATAACCTGCAAATCGTTGATAAGCTGTAAAAAACGAATATTACAAATGTCTGCCGTACTGACTTAATGCATTATTGTTCACCATCATTGTTACAGTTAGCTACTTAAAAAACAAATAGTCGGGGACGAGACAAATGTCACCGTTAAATAAAACCTAAATATTAAATTAAAAAATTAAATAATACCAAAATTATATTTATTTTGTATTTTCTTGTTTTATATTTAAGAAATTTATAAATAAAAAGATTTTTCATATTTATCCATATCTATAATTCTCGAAATGTGTGTTTGTCTGTGTGTGTGTGTGTGATCGGATGCTGTTTTACGTTTCCACAGTTTTCGTCTGATTTCGATGATTTTTTTTGTTTGATAGATAATTCTTCAGTGCCGGTGCTGCATTCAAATTACTCATTCCCATTCTCTTGGCCAAGTAACAATCTCTCTCAAGTGCAGTTCCCTTTTCCGTTATATAAAGCCTACTACTACAGTTTTAAGACCTTGCTTTCATTGTCTTTTATAGCCGTTGCCTATTTAATTTTTGTTTATTGTCCTGCCAGTTTTCGCATTGCATTCACCCTAGTAATAAAGAGGCTCGTTTTTTTTTTATTATTGAATATTTATTTTTCGAAACTTTCCTAAAGTTAATTGGGTTTAATGATTTCTGTAGCTGTACAATTTGTATTTGCCCATGCATTCTATTTAACAATTCATACTTGTCTCAGACATGCCACCAAAGAAAAGAACTTGCCTAGGTCGAAAAACCGCTACCGCCAGGTCTGTCATGCGAAGAAGAGATAACGAATCGTCTTTAAAACGTTCTGTTTGCCTGTCTCAATATGGCTCCCGGAATGCTTCAGCTAGAGCCACTGAGTCCAAAGATCAACGTAGCCATCAGCTTTCCAGAGGAGCATACCTGAACGCTTCTGCGCGTGAGACTGAAAATAGCACTCAACGGCTGAAGAGGGACTACTGCTGCGCGTGAGGCTGAAACTGCTGATCAAAGGACTCAACGGCTGAGGAGAAAGGCCTCTTCAACTGCTGCTGCGCGTGAGGCTGAAACTGCTGATTAAAGGACTCAACGGCTGAGAAGAAAGGCTTCTTCAGCTGCTGCTGTGCGTGAGGCTGAAACAAGATTGAGAATGAAAAAAACGGTCCTTTTCAGGGCTAACCCCTATTCACATTTTTAAACTGCCAGCTAGGGAAGTGCCTCAGTTGTGCAAAATTGTTTGGGCTGAATTTAAAATTAAACTGCTCCAATTGAACGGTAGAAATTCCCAGTAATGAAAGACCCGGTCGAAGACGGGTTATACTGCTAGTTTCTTTATAAAATGGTAATAAATATTGTCTATATTTTTCTTTACTCTCCGTCTACTATATTGACCTAATGCGCATGACCAATTCCTTCGCCGTCATGGCCAGTTGACAAATCAAAGAGCGGCAAATACTCGGGGATGAGACGGATATAATACTAAAATATTACTGTATAAATGGAGTTGAACATACCGGAATTAGCATTTGGGTGTACAATCTTAACAAAATAAGATACGTAGATGACACAGTACTGATAGCAGACACGGAAAACAAATTACAAAATCTCCTACAGTAAAAGGATGAACCCGAAATGCGATTGGCAGGTCGGGAACACTAGATTCAAGCAGTCTCGGCAATTTAAGTATCTGGGAAGTGTTCTGACAGAGGACGGTAAATGCGACACAGTTCTATAGACGTATAGGGATAACCCAGGTACATTTCAAAAGCTGAGCAGAGTATTGCGAGAGAGTAAGGTTATATTGGTAACGAAGAAAAGAATATTGAGCTGTTACGTGACACCTGTCCTTCTTTACGGCAGCTAATGTTGGACGATTTCCTCAAAGACGAAGAGACTCGAGGCGACGGAGATGTGGTTCTACAGAAGGATGCTAAGGATATCATTGACCAGGCGTAGAAACAAAGATAAGGTCTTAGGATGCAGACAAGGCGGAGGCTTTTACTTAACATAAGGAAGAGGCAGTGGAAGTTTATGGGACACACAATGAGGAAGGAGGGCCTAGAGATTCTGATACTCACGGGACGAATAGAGGGAAAGAGAGACAAGGGACAACAAGACACGACATAAATAGGGGTTTTAAGTAAGTGCATGACAGAACGTGGTCTGGAGAAGTGGCAGATGGAACGAACGTTTTGAGAGCTGCAAGAGATGGAGACAGGTGAAGAGCCATGATCACCTACGCCCTGAAAGAACACGGCACATAGAAAGAAAGAAATGGGATTGTCTTAAGAGTGTGGGAGGATTGAAAATGGTTCTTAAAAAGTTTCTTCTGTTAGGTGTCTGACAAGATTTTTTTTGTCAGTAATAAACCTCTTACATGTGAAAACCTTTTAGAGAAATAAAAAAAATAACGAGAGTAAATATAAATATGAATATAAATATAAATGTGAATATAAATGTGAATATGAATATAAATATGAATATAGATATGAATATAAATATAAATGTAAATATAAATATGAAAATAAATATAAATATATAAATATGAATATAAATATAAATGTGAATATGAATATAAATGTGAATATAAATATACATATAAATATGAATGTGAATATAAATATAAATATATTCATATGAATATAAATATAAATGTGAATATGAATATACATATAAATATGAATATAAATGTGAATATAAATATAAATGTGAATATGAATATACATAAAATATGAATATAAATGTAAATGTGAATATAAATATAAATATATTAATATTAATAAAATCTGAATATAAATGTGAATATGAATATAAATATTAAGAAATGGACAAGGTCCGACAATTTACTTATTAAAGACATATTTTTATGTTTAACGTTGTTTATTTTAAACATACAAGTATTTAAGAAATGCTCTGTTTTAGAACGAATATTTTAAATAAAATTTACCGACATTCAGGCCGGTCAAATGTTATTTAATACTTTTCTTATCATTTCTCGGACATTCAGGCTTAAATACTTGTATCTATAAAAATAACAACGTTAAACATAAAAAATGTCTTTAATAAATGAATATAAATATAAATATGAATATAAATATAAATATATAAATATGAATGTGAATATAAATATGAATATAAATATACATATAAATACGAATATAAATGTGAATGTGAATATAAATATAAATGTGAATATAAATATAAATATATTCATATGAATATAAGTATGAATATAAATATAAATGTGAATATGAATATACATATAAATATGAATATAAATGTGAATATAAATATAAATTTGAATATAAATATAAATATAAACATTTTCCGTGTAAATATGATGTACACACCAGCTAAATATTATCAACGTATCGAGGAAAACAAAGAAACCAGTTGAAAAAGATTCATTAAATAATGACATGGCCTCAGTTGAAGTAACGAACGAAAGTATTCTTCGCCAAGATATAAGGTGAAAAATACAAATCCACCGGCTTACATATGAGAAAATTTTAGCTATAAATGGAATAAAAAAAAACAAAAAACTATGCAATTGTTCGTCGAGCGAACAACATGATTTGAAATTAAGAAAGAAAAAGTAACAATGGATACATAACTTCACGGTATGATAATGAAAAGTTTATTCATAGAAATAGCAGCAGACAATATCTGAATTGAGGAAGAAGTATTCTTTCTTGTACCAAAGAGAGGTTCTTTCTTACGGATATCGTAATATACGTCCAAGTGAGAAATGTATTTTTTCTATGGATAAAGATTGTTTTTATACTATTGTTCACGCAATAGAAGGCCCAAGAACCACTGAATATAGACTTATTGATTGAGATTGTAAAACACCGAGGAAAGAGGTGCATATTATAAAAGGCGTTCCAATATCGTTGAACGATTTTAAATGTGAATTAAGTTTAAGCGTCTAATGTTTTTTTTTTCTTTTTCTTTCAGATTTAATAACCTAAGTCTTTGACAATTTCAACCATGGAATGATTACCAATCAAACCAGGTGTTAAAGTTATGGAAGTCTATTACGAAAACGGACGTTCAAATAGAAATGCATTTCGCGCACTTCGTGATATTTTTTTGTTTGGTCAACATAATCGGCTAGATGGCTATTGACATGGTAAAAAAGAACCTATATATATATATATATATATATATATATATATATATATATATATATATATATGTGTGTGTGTGTGTGTGTGTGTGTGTGTGTGTGTGTGTGTGTGTGCGTGTGTGAAAATATTAAAGTCAACACTCAGAGGCGACCGGCTGTTTTATGCTAGACGCAATTGTCGGCCAGTATCTCTGATATTTAACACTTTATCCCATAAATATAGCACATCTTAAAACTATATATATATATATATATATATATATATATATATGAAGAAAAAATATGGAAAAACAAAAATCCGAGTATGCAAGTATGCTGTTTTTCCATATTTTTATTCATAGTGTCGGATTTATATCCACATATTTGCTTATATATATATATATATATATATATATATATATATATATATATATATATATATATATATATATTAGTTAAGAATGGTTTTCAAACTAATAAAACCAAGACCACTAGTGTAAAAAAATATAACAAAAGCAATGATATATTCCGCTTCAAAATCTAGAAAACGTTAATTCCAGCACGACAAAATGACAAAAAAAGCAACAAAAAAAAACCCAACTATAACTTAGGAAAATATTCCCGTATTGCGTAAGAAATAGCAATACCGGATAGAGGCAACAACATGTAATCATTGATAAAAACAAATCAGTATACACACTATTTACATGCGAACTATTGTCGCCATCTTTGTTATCACAGCATTTCGGCCGTTGTACCCTCCAGCCGTCATCAGGTGTATAAGGTTCCGGGTAACCCACTTGAAAGTCCAAACTGAAACCTTTATTTAATCTACAAAAAGATTAAAGAGTTCTGTTCGGAATTCCTTGCAGGTTACCCTTATCAACATACACTTGATAGAGTTCAGGTGACACAACTGCCGAAAAGTTGGTATATTAAGGAAATTGTCCAGTTCGGAATTCCTGTAGGTTACACCAATCGGCATGCACCTGATGAAAGCCAGAGGTCACAACGACTGAAACGCTGGTAGATTAAAGTAATGTTTCAATATCAAATTCGCTGTAGTATCACGAAACGGGAAGCAGCTGATGAAGGCCGGAGGATACAACGGACGAAATGTTGTGATCAAAAGATGGGGGTCAATAGTGCGTATATAAATAAAGTAAGTAATGATAATTCCACATCCCAGAAATTCAGAGAAAAAAAAAAAAAAAATGCCGATAAATAAGGGTTACCAAGTCGAATTTACCAGCATATTAACCTGCCTAGAATTTCACCATTCAGAGTATGCAGAATACCAATAGCAACTTTGAAACGAAAGAGAAATTAAAAAGTTATCTCATTAGAATGTTGGATGTACCAAGAAGTTTGAAAATAACATATAGTAAAAGAAATCCTATTCAACTACTAAAGAATTTGTTTTACTATTACACCTGTTTCAGCTCCGACACTTATTTTATGGATTTCAAGTAGTCAACTCGTAAATGGCAGTAAAGGCAGAATAAATCCCCGCACTTTGTAAATAAGGGTAAATTGAAAACTCCAAACTTTTGAACATTGAATAAGTCCTACTGTATGGATCAGAAACATGAAAATTATCTGTTCGTCTTGAAATACGCCTGGATGTAACATTTATTAGGTTGGTGCAAAAATAATGACGTAATAATGTCGTTTTTGGAGGTATTTTTTAACGTCAAAAAACGACATCATTTCGTCATTATTTTTGCACCAACCTAATACAAAACTACTTAGAAAGATCTAGAACGTCAGTTGGAGGTCCCATGCAATACAATTTACGGAGAACTGAGACCAATTTCTCTTCAGGTCAAACAAAAACGATTACAGTTTGCCGGCCACTGCCATCGAGCGGACAGGGAAATCATCTCATCCTTACTCTTATGGCATCCTTCTGGAAGTGTCTTCTCACGGAAATTGACTTTCGCCAAATACCATAGCTCGGGACTCAAGCATTGGGGATTGTGGGACAGTACTAAACGACAGGACAATGTGGAAAGTGATTGCCAATGGAGTTCCGATCAACCACAGGGAGTTCGAAGGATGATGATGAAATAAGAGAGACGAGTGTAATAGTAAATATTTACCAAATAATGTTTGCAAGCAAGAAAAAGAAAGGACATAACATAAAACCCATCCAAATACCAAGAAGTTGGTTCAGCAAGTAGTGAAGTGCGTACAGGATGAATTGGCGCTTGACAAGTAAATTGGAAAACGCAGAAGAATTATTATGTCACAATGAACTAAGTGGAATAATGGCGAAACTGTAATAGTATATAGCACATCCACAATACTAAATACAGCAAAACTAAAGGTAACAAAAGACACCATATCTACCAGAAAGAAATACGTGCTGCAAATGAAGAAAATCTGGTGCTACTATAGTATGCTGTCTGGGCATCTAGAGGCGGTGTAATGGTTAGCAAGCTTGTCTTGCTAGAACAATTACGACTGAATAGTGAGTTCGATCCTCACTGTGTGTCTCATACTTTCGGCCTTGTGCCACATCTAAGCTACGCTTGGAAAATCACAATAGTATACTGTCTACCGCGCTATGAGTTACTTATACCGTCACCTTATCTCCATCTGCGGTCTACAACGATGAATTCTACCATCACTATTTATATTATTCGGACTATTGTCCTCATCTTTGTCGCCATATTTATTACAACGTTTCGGCCGTTGTACACTCCGGCCTTCTTCAGGTGGTTGGAATGTCGAACTGAACCCTTTAATTCGCTCACTGTTCTAATTCCAGGTGCCATGTCTAATGGATGTCAGTTATCAGTTATCTCCTTAATTGCCTCTCCTACAATTGTTCTCTACTGACTTAACCTGGTATTGAACTGACACTCTTTGGGTCCTGTCACTGGATTTAACAAACGCCTTTATCCACTGTGCCATGTTTCCTTGAATCGCATCACCTCTCGTGTGTTTTGTCCACATTAAAGGAAGAAAATGGAGTTTCCACATCAGGATTCCGCCTATGTTTGAAACTGTTAACATCAGCTGGATAACGTCCTTAAAATTAAAATGTTGCTGAATGATTTTTGTAGACGTTTCATTTAGACCCGGGAAACAGCGGTCGCATTTTTACGAGAAAACAATCTGTTAGATATGCTATAGTGTGAGATAGCGCGATAGGCCGCATATTATGTTTGGTACCGTGGTAGATCGCATACTATAGTTGCATCGAAAACCAAATATTCCGAATTGCTATCTTCTGTCTCTTGAAACCTGTTTCGTTGTCTTTTTCTCATTTCTCCTTCCCGAAATCCTCTCATTCTCCTTCCCTCATTGTGAACCCTTACGTCGTAGTGATGTTATCGGCTTGTTTTGGGGTGAAATGATAAAAAAAAAACCAAGTTAGTATGGGTGTGTTTGTAAGGATCATGCGCAAGACATCAAGCAGTGGAAAATAACACAGCCGTAATGGCGACGGATCGAATACAAACGCCTCAAATATACGCTACAACCTGTTTATAGTGTAATACTTAGAAATTTAAACCCGCATAAATTGCTTAACGTGGAACAAAACAAGCCACCATCCAGCACACACTAAGCAGCTGCCCAAGAGCACTGCAAAAAGGATGTTACTTATCGGCACGTTTATTTTGTCCGCTTTTTCTTGACTTAATTCGCGTTCCCTTTGCATTGTACATAGGTACCTGCACGAGATCGAAAAAAAGAAAAAGAAAAAAATGACATAGCACGATGAAAAAGACGCCAAACTTGACGAAAAAATCGTCTAAATGTTTATGTCATTATTAAGAGGAAAGTTCAAAGTTTATTTTAATTATTTTTTTAAAGTTTTCCTCCTTTTTAGAACATTCTAAATTTTGATTAAAAAAACTTGTTTCTCTTTGTATCACCGTAACTAGTAAAAAATATACACTACAACCTGTTGATAGTGTAATACTTAGAAATTTAAATCCGCTTAAATTGCTTAACGCGGAACAAAACAAGCCTCTATCCAGCACACACTAAGCAGCTGCCCAAGTGCACTGAAAAATGGGTATTAGTTATCGGCACGTTTATTTTGTCCGCTTTTTCTTGGCTTAATTTCCATTCCCTTTGGATTTTACATCAGTGATTTTCACTCATGGGACTAAAGATATTTCAAATAGACCTGGAGACATCAGGAGCAGTATGGCCATTAGCTAGGGTTTACATTTTCTACTAAATTTTGCTTTTGTAAATAAAATATATTTCTTGTTACACGTAATTTCTATTTGTGCTTACGTGGGCCTGAAAATCTGACACCAGAATTGGATAACAAAAAAAATGAGAAATACTCTTTTAGATATGCATTTCGTGTTATAGAAATTTCGTATTAGTTTTAGTGTTTATTTAAGTTCATTAAGGTCTGTGTAAGAAACACATTCACTCACACATGTTTCGGCAAGTTAACTTATATTTTCTATTATTATTATGGAATTTGGGTCTTCTGAAGCCAACATGATTTTTCTCTTCTTCTGTAAATATATTAATTCACTCTAAATATTCAGTAGCGTAGAAGTTTGGTCCTACTGTAGAAAAGCGGTCGGATTGGGCTTGCGCATGGGAACAGTGTTTTAAAAACTATCTTTCTCAATATGTTGCTTAGATTTGAATTCTTTTAAATATTCCTGTTTTTCATAATCCTTCACGAGTCAGATTTTATATATGAATACAAATATTTTTTAAGACATTAATAACTCGGGGTTAGAAGTTTTTTGTTATGCCAGCGGCTCCCAGTTACGTCATTTTTGCGGTGTTGTCATCAAGGCTACAGCCACGAGTTTTTTTGTTGTTTTTTTTTAACACAGATAAGTGGTACCTAGCATCGAAAGCAGGAATGAAAACATCGTACTGGCAATTAAAAAGAAAATTCTTTTATGGCGAAAATTTATAGCAAATTTAAAACAAACGCAGGGAAAGCAACAGAACTGGCCAATGTCCAATTTATTTGCCGTTTGAAGGCAAATTGCGTAACTGATATCTGACTGCCAACGTATTAATGTTGCTATTATTTCTCCACTACCAATAAAAATTGCACATTGGGTACTATTTAGAACTTCATAAAATAATTATGGTATTATGTTGTCTATAATAAAACTGGTAAGTGTATGTCATATTTTAGTGACTGGAAAATTATTTGTTCGATTAGATCATATTTACTGTTTTGTTGATTCGTTTTTACGGCTTATCAACCCTTTCTAGCTTATTTAAAGCTAGATATTTTCTTTAGATATTAATATGTTTGGAGATAATTCTTTAGTGATACAAATCTCGCTAATTAATCCATACCTGGGAGGTGAAGAGGTGGGTCCAATCCTTTCTCAATGGTTTTTACGCGTAAGTGGCTGTAACTAACCCAACTGGAATTGAACTCGGACCTCCGATTAACAATTTCGAGCTATCGTCCATTACATCAGCCGCACAACCAAACTTACAGCACCTGATATTCTCAAGCGGTTACCCATCTAGATACTGACCAGGATCAACGTTGCTTAACTCCGGTTACTCTACGGAAGCCGGGTTTCAACGTGATGTAGCCGTAACTGATTGGTTCAACGGTTCTGACTTAAATTAAATGAAAATGCAAAACATCTCTGCTACTCATTGTCGGCCTTGTGTCATTTTTATTCTATATGCAAATATATATTGAAAAGGGCGTTACAATTGGCACCACGCGGTATGAAATTCGATTTCATCTCAGAAGCCATACGAGAAAACCAATATCAATCAAGAAAAACAAATAAAATTCTGAAAAATGTGATGGAAGGGACATCAAACGTGATCAACAAAAGCCGATTGACAAATTAAAGTGGATCGGGGAAAAAAAAAAAAATATTCTTAGCGTATATTATCGAAAAAATATTTCGCCGAGATATATTGATAAATATCAAAAGGAAACTTAATATACGAGCTACCTGTTCCAGTGGGAATATGCTAAAAGCATACGAGAGATAACGTAGCTAATATCTATAATTATGTAGGACTTGCAAACAAACGCTGGTAAAACTTATGCCAAAAAATTGGGGGGCAGATTATAGGGAGTTAAATTTTAAAGGAACACACTGTATAATATTTTAATTAAAAAACAGAAGACAACTAAAAAAAAAAAAAGTCATTACGGTTAAGTTTGATAAAACGGTCTGGTGAATAAAATAACACGAATACATTGACGGGTTAGTTTTGAATATTAGGGAGAAGCATAACTTACCTTAACCCCAGCAGAAAATCTGAGAGAGGGTTTAGCTTTAATTATTTTTTTGTTAACAAATCTTTTATAAATGAGGAAAGAGGGAAAGTGTTTTTTTTTTCCCCGTTTCTTTTCGAAAGCTCGACATTTCTATTTGGATTATGGTGGAATTGACGTCGCAGATGTAGGGAATGTTACTATACGAACGCTATTCTCATCAGCATCTGGTCGGATTCTTTGGGCATCAGCTTAATATGAAGATCAGACCTGATATAAGCGTTTGGTTTCGACCATTCTGGGCAAAAGGTTGGTAAATGTGGCATGCTTGGTTAATGTGAACGGGGTCAACTTTGATTTTCTTTTTTAAGTCCACTTTGGCGCAACGGGGCGATTTACTATGAATTCCCTTGGTTAAGATAGACGTTCTTATTTGCGTAATTAATATAAGTAAGTGTTCGCAACCTGATCCCGACATTCTCTTTTGTTATAATTCATGTCGAGATTCCTAACCTGCCGAGTTTCTTTTTCGCCTCTTTTTTTCATCTCGACTGAGCCATCCTTTGATTTTCACACTCCGTCATTTTTTCCGCACATAATTAGTGAGCGCGCTTCTTGATTCTGTCTATAAACAGAATACTGTCGCCGCTTTTGTTATTTTTGAAAAGTAGACGTGTTCTGTCATTGGTTATTTGTTTTTAATTTTGAATGTTTTGTTATATTTTAGTTTCTTTTTCTGTTTTCATTCCCTCCCTCCTCATTTCGTGATCATATACTTTTATTAGAGAAAGGAGAAAGTTAAACATTTTGGAATTTTTAAGTCACGGTTTTTTGTAGCTTCTTTGTGTAGATGTGGTATTGTGGTATATGTACTATTGAATGGTGATGAATGAGTTCTTGTGGTCTTATGAATGGGCCGTAAATATGATTAACTAGGTCTAAGATAGTAAGTGCTGACCAGCCCTACTCTACTTTCTCATCGGCCTTGTGCTAAAATAGTTCATTTTAAACAATAAATAAGCTTTTCGAATGCTAAGCAATCTCAAGCATCGTGAGTGGCAGAGAAGAAAAGGATATTAACAAAAATAAATAATTCTAAATGCAATCATGAATTATTAACAAAATAAAACCTCAAAACATTTTTTTTCTATTTTGCTCATTTCTGTGGCAGACATTGGCGAATACGTGTTCCTCGTTGTTTACTTTAAATCTTAATCGTAACATGGACCATAACTGATTATCATTTTGTTTTTATTTTGAATTTTATTATATTTTAAACACATTTTAGCAGCTAATCTTCAATGTAAAAATCTTATAAAATCCCCGGATTTTACTTTTCTACAAAACTCGTGCTATTTCAAATAGTATGTGGAACTCATAAAATCCTATTGAAGTCATAGACGAATTTACGTAACAAGAAAATTAAAACAACTAGAAAAAAAACAAACAAAAAAAACAGGAATTTTTTATTTCAGTTGAGTTTTACATATGAACATTAATGTTAAGCTTAAATTTTTCTAAAGGGCATTACTCATAGAAAATTATAAATGATAAAACTAATAAGAACTTAAGGAAAGTAAAAACGAATTTAGAAAACCCAAGCGACTTGCCTGCCAAGTATTAGGAAAAATGGCGTGACACATTCAGAGATCAGCTAGGAAAAGTGAGGCCGCAGTAACAGTAAAAACAATTTTCATTGGCTGAATTAAAAAAGACTCATATATATATATATATATATATATATATATATATATATATATATATATATATATATATATATATATATATATATATATATATATATATTGAAAAGTATAAAGACCGGAAAGATAGCCAGGCGGCGATCGATCCTGTTTAGGTCGTCTGGAAGAGCGGGGGGTGATCCTTTTGAGACAGAAATCTCTAACCCCAAGCATATGCATCACTGAAGCTTCCCGATGCACCACATGAAGATTTCAGAAATGTGAATACCATATCTATTAGATAACATAATTCATATCAATCCGCAATTCTAGTAGTTGTAGGAATACTATGAACGATTAAGAAAAATAGTATGAAGGAAATCCAATAAAGGGCATTTATTTCTGAAATATCGAAAACTATATGAATAGTGCTTTCAAACTTATCAGATAGATTTCAGTCGAAAACGTGTAATTCTTTCTCAAGGAAAAGAAAAATACATTGATAAAACTTAGGCTTCAACTAAAGTACTTGATAACTTATTGCATTTAACAATATGTCAATATAAATAATGAATGACTAATGGTAATATTATCACTAACACAATGAGAATAAGATGAATTCAAATACAAACATGATAGATTAAAAAGTATGTATTGCCGGTAGATGAAGTAATGCCGATAATTTAAGCATGAAAACTAACTAATAATAAATGTCTATGTATCTGAGATGAGATATTATGATTATTTACATTATTTAAATTGTTATGCTCGTCTTCATTGCAATATTCACAACGTTTCGGCTGTTTTATGCTCCGGCCATCTTTAGTTGATTAGAATTTCGAACCGAACCTCTTCTGGATCCAGTGAGTTTGGAGTTCAATACCAGGCTACAGGATTGGAGAGATAACTGAGACATCCGGGGAACTAGAATAGTTTACCCTGATGGACGAAAAGAAAAAGGTGGAGTCCGTTTCGAACGAGACATTTTGCTATCCATTACATAACGTTGACGTGTTCAGACTAGTGACTCTGTTTTGAAATACTTCCAACTGATATATTATAATCGTCTGTCATTAGCACAGTCAAGAAGATTTTTCTTTCCCGCAGTAGGTTAGCATTTCTTTCTACCAAGGCTAGAGGAGCCGGTCTGGACTTCTATTTATCCATGGCCGGCAGTGTGGAGAAGAGTAGTTATACCTTTCCCAAGGCTATTACCACGTAAGTGAATGTAATGGATTCAATTGACATTCGAACTCGGCTCACCGATTCCTCAATCCGAGCCGCTTTTCCTAACTCCATCGTGCCTCCTCTTAGCACAAATGCTCTTTATCAATTATCAATTGCATTTTATATCAATCTTCATTAATTTTCAATGTAGAACAATTCGGAATTTGTATTCCTTTGAATCAAGTAAAAGTTCCTTCTGGAATAGACGTTATCGTAGGGTAAAGTTTCAACTTATAAGCGTGCAGACTCAATCATTTCGCTGAGAAATTATATATGTTTAAATAACATTCAATGCGCAATGGAGAAATCATTTGAAATATAAGCGTTATATCCCAAATAATCAGGTATATGAGAGGATCGTTTAAGAAACTGATGTCGTTTCCAGAGCTTACATTTAACACATGCAAGGAAATAGAAACGGATTTACACTCTTTACATTATTCGGACTATTGTCATCATCTTTGTCACTATATTTATTACAACGTTTCGGTCGCTGTATGCTCACGTGGTTGGAATGTAGAACTGAATCCTTTATTTTGCTCACTGGAGTAGACCGTTCTAGTTCTCCGTGCCATATTTAATGGATGTCAGTTATCAGTTATCTCCTGTTAATTACCCTCTCCAAGTTCTCCACTGCCTTGCCTGGGTATTGAACTCTCACTCCTTGGGTCCTGGTCAATAGTTAAAACAGTGGAGAATTGGAGAGGGGAATTAACTGGTGATAACTGATACCTGACATCCATTAAACATGGCACATGGAACTAGAACAATCTACCCCAGTGAGTGAAATGATATGTTCAGTTCGACATTCCAACCACCTGAAGAAGGGCGGAGCGTACAACGGCCGAAACGCTGTAATAAATATGGCGACAAAGATAAGGACAATAGTCTGAATAATGTAAATAGTGTACATAATACCACATCTCAGAAATATAGACAGATAGAGAAACGGATTTAGCAAGAAATGAACACGTTCGTGGGGCCCGTTGCAAAAGAAAGAATTTTGTAACAAATCGAGTCAGAAAAGGTCATGTCGCTGACAGTTTTCAACTTATAAAATAAGCGTTTCAATTCAGATAAAGGTTTAACCTGGATATATATATATATATATATATATATATATATATATATATATATATATAAATATATATGAAAAAATATACTGAAAAACAAACAAAAAATCATAATAGGCGATTATGCTGTTTTAATGTTTAATCGCATATTAGGAATTTTGTTTGTTTTTTTCAGTATATTTTCGTCATACTGTCGGATCTATATCCATATATTTGCTTACATATATATATATATTACATATATATATATACAGTAGCGTCCAAAACTAAGGAACCAAATTTTAAAACCTAATATTTGTTAGAAATAACAACTGTGAAAAGCTGAAATTTTGACAACTGGTAGTCGTTATCATCCATAATAACATACTAAAATTTGAATCATTTGCAAAGGATAGAAAAAGAATTATAACAATTATTTATTTATTTTCAAAATAGGATCGTCCAAAAGTAAGGGACACAATTGAGAAAAACAATGTAAACGGCAAAAAAACAATAAAAATACATGTACAATCAGTATTTAGTAAATGAGCCCTTGCTCTCAATGACAGCTGTACATCGACTACGATTTTCTAATCATTTTCTATGATTTTCTATTTAGAATCACATGACTTCTTTCTCACTGTCACCTGACCACATGTCCCAACATTAATCTTTTCCATATGATGAAAGAAAAAAAAACATATATTCTTAGAGGATAAATTTATTATATACCTTTTTTTAAAAAAAAAAAAAATGCTTAACTATTTTATTATTGAATCAACGCACTTTATATCGTATTGCGTATATTTCTCAAACTCAAAACAAAGAAAATGAATATACATTTCCAAATATAATTTCTCTTACCGTCAAAATCAGTTTCGCGGACTATAGAGCAATACATTGAATCACTGTTTTCCGGGCAGGGCGTAGGAGTTGGTGGAGACTGTTCACATTCGCCGTAATAATTATCCTTCCGCGAATCGCAGCGAGAGCATAATATGACAGACTGTACATCTGAAAATGAAGATAAAATAGTTCGTTAAAACACATATTACAATTTATTTATTAGTCATGACACTATCATCTAAGTTTTCATTTTGAGGTTTAAAAATATCACGTAGGTTTATGAGAAAGAAAAAATAGAACGGTATCGCTCTATTAAATTTGACTTTCGCAAATAAAATTAATGACGTCAATCTGTAATTTTCAAACTATTTTGGAAATATTTTCACAGCTGTCTATTTCTGCAATGAATTATAGTCACCAATAACTTCAGATATACAAAGGGAAAAGTCAAAATGACAAAATTTATTACCGTTCGCATTGACTCAGCAATAAGCAAGGCAGACATAACTTGAGAATTGTTTCTTAAAATATTTCAAGTCATAAATCGAGACTTCTACTGCCATGTTTATAATTGTTTTATATTTGTCGAGAGATAGCATAATATACAGCACCGATCAAATATTTTTTAACCTCACTGTGGATCTGAAAACGGAACTACATTTGAATTCAACATGTACGCACCGTATTGGAGTACTGATAAGTTCTCTGTTCAGCGCAAATAAATCCAATTTTTTATTTTTTACACAGCCAAAAATCATATACACATTTATTACAAAAACCATATGTATATTAATTACAAACAAGACGAAACTTCTCAAAGGCATATTATAAAGAAATATACTACTCCAACTGACCCGAATAAAAAAATCAAATTAATTATCTAAATTATCTAAAATTAAGACAGATAACCTCATACTAAAAAAAAAACAACACACCAGCTAAGTCAAAATTACAACGAACGAACATTATCTGAGTTAAAATGCCCCTTAAGGAGGTGTGTTCCTGATCAAAACGGACTCATAAATAATTACATCGGTTACAGAACTACATGCTTATCCAGACATCTTACGATACACCTCTTTGATCACAGCTCCATTAGAACCCATTTAAACACACACGCAAATTTACCAGACACCATTAGAAACATACTAGTAAAAAACACAAACATATTAGCTGCTTCCACCTGAAAAAAAAGACTAAAAATAATGGAAGCTTTATTAATGAAAAAAAAAGCCAACTCTTAACTATGTGCTAACCGTACTCGGAAATTAAAAACATCCCTACCACACACTAAGACATACACAGAACGCACACAGTCAAGTAAGCTGAAAAATCGAATCATCCTTGATAATGGCTAAAGGTATAGACTAAAGTGCTCGGAAATATAAAACATTTGGACAGTTCTTACATACCCTTTGTCCAGAAAAGAAAGATCTTGTTCGAACACAAGAAAAATTAAATAAAAAAGCTTTACCGTAGTACCTTTTAATAATGTCATTTTTATATATATAATATATATATATATATATATATATATATATATATATATATATATATAAATAAAATTCAATGAAGTAATCCAATGTCTTGACAGAGTTCAATAGCTGCTTACAGCAGAGGTGAACAGAAATGTGTAGATTTAAGTTAAACGTAAAATAGCTGATACGGAGATATCCGACAGAGACCTGGCACTTGGAACTTGAACAATCGCAGTCGGACAAAATAAAAGGGTTTAACTGCCGAAGCGTCGGGAATGTTGAAACAAATTTGCGGACAACAGTCCGAACAATGTAAATACTTAGAATATCTCATCTCGGATATAAAGTGCATTTAGTGCTGTAAAGTAAGGGTCACCCAGTGAGGATCGAACTCACTGCTCAGTCGTAATTGTTCTAGCGAGACAAGCTTGCCAACCATTACACCGCCTCGAGGTGGCCACATATTTTTGCAGTAAGATACATTCAATCACCTAAAATCAGTCTTACAGATAATCTATCCAATCTTCACACACACACATACACACACGCGCGCGCGCGCGTGCACACACGTTTGTAAAGAAATTAAATAATGGTAAAGTTTTCTTTAATGACAACGCTTTTCACATACATGTGTTAGTCTGGCGTCTTCATTTCAGAATGAAAAAACCTTTTTTTTTATTATTAAATCCGTTAATGTATATTTTCTGTGTTGATGTTGACCACGAGGTTAATCCTTTGAACACATTTGCATCTATCCGTTTTCTTTCTCTTATTGTTTTTTTTTGGCTTCTCTCAGCGCCAATTTTAAAATAACAGCATCATTCACAAACACTATTCATAGCGTGTTCACAAGAGACAAAAAAAAGAGTAACTTAAGACATACTCAGTTGAGTGCTTTCGGATTTCAGAAGCCATTATCAATGTTTTATGTAATGTCAGTTTCAAATTTTCCACGTATCGCGTCTTCACGCATCTTAATGGTTTTTTATGTGTCGTGTCTTCATGCGTCAGTTTTTGTTGTACCGTTATTTAGTTATGTAACGTACACTACGTTTATTCCAACATTCGATAACATTTTATTGGTGCATTTTGATTTTATTCTTTATATGTCTAAGATATGTAGTCTTTATTAGTTTCATATATTATTTTGTTATATGTACAGATATTCTTGTATCTCGTCTTAAACAAGTATAGGACAAATGGCAAGGTAATCCGTGCGATGATTTTGTGTAACCAATATGTCATGGTTGAATTATTTCAAATAAATCAGGAAATTAGTAACTAATTTTCATCGACGTAGGTTTCCTGTATATATATATATATATATATATATATATATATATATATATATATATATATATATATATATATATTATGGTAGGTCTGATGAATTGATCGTATTTACGATTCCAGTGGAATAAATTATGGCCATGGAATATTAGTTTAAGCCTTTTTATTATATCCTTACTCTGTCCTGGACATTGAGTTCTACCTGGATTGTATGCTCTTGGAATTTGTTTATTCAAAAAATATATATGTATGTGTATGTATGTATGTATATATATTTATATTTTTATATATATATGTGTATATTTACCACTAATGTTATATATATATATATATATATATATATATATATATATATATATTTGTGTGTGTATATAGGCAGCATCTATTTATTTTATGTAAATTCTTTTCATAAGGTCTAATAAGTTTAATAACATTATCATTGAACGAAGAAAGAAATTCACAACATTGGTTCATATTTTTTAATACAATCTAAGCTTTCGGCTTACATAAGGCATCATTAAAGATGTCAATTCCAACATATTAAGCAATATACGGACAAGAGGGTGATGATAGTCTGTGGTTGTTTACATTGATGATTTCTAAGCGACGATAAACACGTGCATATAAGTCGCTAGAAGCGAAAATCGCGCCGCATCTCATGGCGTCACATATGACCACGCGGAGTGAATTGGAGAAGTATGAAGTATGGGAATGCGTTGGTATAAACCAATGGCTTCTGTTACCAATTATACACATTTAAGGATATTTGTAGAGATTCCATAGTTGAATATATATATATATATATATATATATATATATATATATATATATATATATATATATTGTTTAGTAAATTGCTTTCTACACCAGTGGCATATTGCTTTATATCTCATTAAAATTTTACTAAGTGTTTTAATGTTTTTCCCTTATAGTTTCGGTAATTTACAAATGCATGTACGCAGTTATGTTTGTATGAAATATAATAAAGTTCAGTTCATAGCTACTGAAGCAACAATTACAAAAACGAGAAGGCCTTCATTAGAGACATTAAAATCTGACATCATTGACATGTTACAAAAGAAAATTCCAACATCTTCTACTTAGGGAAGAATAAAGTACGTACTGAAATTGATGACCGAAAATCTTCTCCCTCAAATATTTTCTCCGGGATATGGCCCTAAGAATGCCATCTTGGTAATAACAGCTTATTGACTTTCTAAACCAGCAGTTATCTTGTTTTCGCCATATCCCGGAACGAATAGAATCTTTGCCAAAAAATAATTTTTAGATAAATGACTGGACATCATAACGATTAACTAATGATAGAGCAATCATTGTTTGGTTGGTTTCATAATTCCAATTATTCATTTCAGTTAGAGCATTTTGTACCGCAGTGGTCAGTTACACACCTCAATCTCACAATTGTTTCATGGTGACATTCAAAGTAGAATAGTCCTATGTATTGCCGGTTCCTTTTGTACCGGGGATGTAGAAGTTACCCCCACACATCCTCTCAGAATTTAAAGCGGCAAAACCTACAAGCAAGCGGGTGGTTTGAATTCAGTTTTCCTTCTTTTAGAGAGGCGATGGTATATGGAAGCCGTACCCAGACCAGACTTTTTCCCTTACCACTATCAGCCGTAACGACAAGATCCAAAGTAACACAAGGCATTACATTTGGTGACAGCTTGTCTGTAGAAGATGCTGGAAAGTTGTCAGTGTTGACAGTCAACTTCAGGGCTACATTCCCGTTTTCCTGTCTAGATTTACTTTCGTAGCATTTTCCATGTTTGGTCATGGACACAAGGAAGCAGAAATTTCAAATTAGGACATTCCATCTCGGACTACATTCCTGGTTTTATAAATTTGTGCTGTTAAATTATTTGAAGAGAATGAAATAATATGAAATAATTCATGTCAATTTGAGTCATATTGTTCGTAGGATACTATTATAAATAATTTAGGTTGTAAGAATTTTATTAGGTCTTTACAAACGAATATTTAATAGTGTGTGTATATGTTGTCGAAAATGAAATCGACTAAAATGACCAGCGTGGAGATAGTTGGTGAATCATCGGGCAGCAAAAGAAAACGCCGTTTCATGTCGACCCTCTCCGATAGGTAAATAATCAGATTAATAACACACAGGAACAATAACTTGTTCCGCTGTCGGCCAATAGCCCTGGAGAATGAGGTGACAGGACTTTTATAACGTAACCCTGCCCTCACTTATACTGCCAATCTAAATGGAAGGCGACAAAAGCGGAGGAGAATGAGTTATTCGCACCTTAGGACTCCCCAGTTGACGTCGCCACTCCACTCGTGTAAGTCTAGTCTTCATTATTTCCGACATATATATATATATATATATATAATTTAAAAAACAAGGAATTTATTAATGGTAATAGTCCCTAAAACCCTTTCGTCCAACATCTCATCAGGAGAAAATCGTTGAAGAAATTGATAAATTAATCGAAAAGAACAACAACAAAAATGAAGAGCAAAAAAAAAGTAGGTGGGAAACACGCTAGAATCAATAACGTATAAGTATATATATATATATATATATATATATATATATATATATAGTGTTGTCCTTCTTCTAGACCAGTTGCCATCCAAGGCTATAGAACCCAGTCTGTCCTGCTATTTTACCCATAGCTGAAGGGAGAAGAAGATGATTCACACCTTTCCCAAGGGTATTAGCACGTAAGTGAATGTAATGAATTCAACCTGGATTCGAACTCAGCTCTGCGATTCCTCAATCTAAGCCGATATCCATTACTCCACCGTGCCTCCTTCAAAACCTGCGGAGGGTTGTTTGGGAACCTTGTGGCACTTAGTGCACCAGGTCTCTGTATTCGGCCCTTCAAAAAGTGTGGGTGGTCCTGCACGAAACCTTCACCACTATACTCGAATCTCATGTGCCGGTGATGGACTGTCAGTTTCCTGGAAACTGATCTGCTTGACCCTCATACGTCTAACGCGACGGGAGAATCGATATTTTTCGATATATATATATATATATATATATATATATATATATATATATATATAATTCAAAATTAAAAGATAGACGCTTGCGTCTAAGCCTTTTTTTCTTTTTTTTTTCTTCCATGTCGACAATATAGTTAAATTCCCAGATGTATTCTGTAGACAAGACAGATTGGTATCAAATAACAACTGGAAATAAATCTTACATTTTACCGACGCGTTTCGTCTTCCGACTTTTTCAAGGCAAAAATGAAATCGAGATGTTTTTGTTGTTATAGTTACATTAAAATTCAAAATTAAAAAGATAGACGCTTGTTTCTAAGCATTTTTTCTATATTGTCGACATGAAAAAAAAAATAATGATAATCCCTTACTATAAAGGTAATTTACATTAACCAGAAAAGGCTTAGACACAAGCGTCTATCTTTTAATTTTGAATTTTAATGTAACTATAACAACAAAAACATTTCGATTTCATTTTTGCCTTGAAAAAGTCGGAAGACGAAAACGCGTCGGCAAAATGTAAGATTTTTTTTTTTCCAATTGTCATTTGATACCAATCTGTCTTGCCCACAGAATTATCTTTTAATTTATATATATATATATATATATATATATATATATATATATATATATATATATATATATATATAACAAAGAGGTGTTAATCAATGATAAAAAAATATTCAAAGCAAAAGTAATAACCCCATTCTTCAGAGCCGTTTTTGTCTTCGATTAGCTTTGAAGAGCGAGGAGAAATAACCGGTTATTTTTTATTTCAGCATAATATACCGCTGTTTCAGTGTAATGTGGCCGTAAATCGTACTGAAGGAATATATTTTTCTTGACTAGGTTTGGTCGTATTATTACTAGATAATTTTCCTTCTCAAATTTGGTTTGAAAAAAAAAATGATGGTAATCCATTTCTCAAACAGCCTGTGACATATTGAAGGCTTGAATTTTGCAAGACACCAATAAAGATGCAGGCTCAAACGGTGATTTGCAACATGTACTTCACTGGTATGAATTGTTTCCTAAACTGCAGTCAACGCCCAAGGGTGGAAGGGAGAAAAATTATTCAAATTACGCAAGAAATGTGCCTAATATCACCTGACCAATTTCCGACAAATGTCTAAATATCTTGTTATGCCGACAGCGGAAGAACAAAAATATCTATAGAATTCAAATCGTCGTCAGAATTTTAATTTTCTAATCTTATTTTCTGTCCCTCTTTTCAAATGATTCCGATTGCCTTTTTTGAAAAAGATAAATATATTTGTTACTGAAAGGATTTATAGTTCTGCTTCAAGAAACTATTCCGTTATATATAGTCCTGTCCCTCCCTGAGCTAAGATTTTTTTTTATTAAAAGATCAAAAGGAAATGCTGATATTTACAGCGCTGTTATTATAAGCCATACAAATCACGTTTAATCATCAAAACGTGGTCTCATGAGACGCAACATACTTCCCACATTCTACAGAGACGTCTGCGCTTTCATTAAAAAAATGATTCTCTTGGTAAAAAGAATGGCTGTAATTCTTTAGAAACCCTGAATATAAAATAAATTCAAAGATTTTCTTTACCCTCTCCACATCCCCAAATAGATTTAAAATATCAACATATTCCTCCGTTTACAAACGTAACTTTATGCAAATATATATATATATATATATATATATATATATATATATATATATATATATATATTAAGATGTAAGATAACATCTCTTTTTTATTGATAAAATAAACAAAAAACAGGTAGCCAGCTTTTTAATACTCTGAGTCGTATTTTCTTGCACAAATAGCCGGCTATTTTGACCTCAAAATTAATGTTGTCGAAATTAAATTTACATCGATATTATACAAATGTTAATATTAACTGCTTGGATAGTGGACGCATTAGCGTTTATTTTATTTATTTATTTATTTATTTGTATTAAAATGATTTCCACAGGGTTCACGAGGTTCACAATGTGGACGAAGTCCAAGAGTCACTTGAGGGTCACAGAGTAAAAGGCACCATCCCAAGCAAGGTGATAGTATCGCTATGTCGACAGGAGATAGCGGAAGGGAAATAAAGAAAATAATTTCGAAGGTAACGGAAATCTAATCCTAACCAAGAAACAAGGAATAAACCTCTACCCCTGTATAAAAGATCTGTGTGGAGCGTAAACGAGACTAAAGAATGAATGCATAAACAACGAAGTGCTACTAGTATCTTTCTTTCAAATTGCCAACAGAATAAAAAGGGCGGTGGATAATGGCGTTTATATAAAGATACACTTTTCTATACGCGCATATATATGGGAAGGTCCAGTGAATGTTTGTGTGTGATTTACATTTGATAATTTCTTTCTCTATTTGTTTGATAGAATTGCTACGTATAGTTGTATGTTGTCAATTGGATTTAGGGCATTGTATACTATTTTCTATTCTGTGTTGCGTTCCATGCCATATAAGATTCGTTGGGGATTGAAAGGCGTCCCAATGGGAAACAAGTAACGTCTAAGACGTTATGCGGGTAAAAAAAGAAAAAAAAGAAAGGGAAATGCCTCTTGCATTTTTCTTATATACCACTTTGTTATCGTCATCTAACGGTGGTTAGTAAAAAGCGTAGAATAGACGGAAGTGAATAACTGCAAATGAAGCAGCAAATGATAAAATTAAACATACCGCGCAGGTGCTACTCCCAGACTTCCGGATTTCAAGCGTATGACAAATTTTCAATTTAAAAAATAATAAATAGCCAATAAAATCAGCATCAGTGAATAAATAAACAAAGGCTTCTGGAGCCCACGCGATCCAAACATTCATTCAACTCGACAGAAAGATTGACAGCAGTAAAGAGACACGAGTCAACTTCGTCGTCCTGTCTTTCTCAGCAAAGAAACTCTCTTAATTCCACTTTCTCTTTTTCTCATTGAAATATTATTCATGTTCATTTCTTTACAGTCAAAGAGAAGAACTTTCTAACTTTCATTTCAGGATAAGTAATTACAGTTATAATTTGTGTATCTTACGTTTAAATAAATATCATTTTATTTGAACACGTAACAATGTTGTCTCTAATTTATTTTTATTCAGACAGTGACTCAACGAATCCTTCCCCAACAACAGGTCTATGGCAGACAAGCGGGTGTAATCCCACATCCCAAAACTACTTTCTTTAATTTTCCGTACGTCATTGTTACTTTGTTGATGTTTGTAAGTTTTAGTTTAGTACGGCAAAACCACAAAGGAGACAAATATTTTAAAGCGTTATTATTATTGCCGTAGACTTCAATTCCCATGTCTGTCTTGAAAAACAGGCTTATTCAGGTTCTTTTCTTTTACAGGGTCACAAAAGCTCTGGAAGCGATAAGATACGAATTACGTCGGCAACATAGCCATATGGATGATAATAAGAGTAAGATTGTTATAAATTTATCGCCAATATGGTTACAGCTTCAATTTCAGTGAAAATGCGCATTTCAGATCATGGTATTTATTTGATTCAAACAGCAATAGCTGGCGTTGGTGTTCCAGTCTGAATCATTATACATTTGCCTTGCCATTTTTATAATAGTTTAAAAACACTGCAACTAATTAGCATTTATTTCAATTAAACGAGTTACATATAACGATTATTTCACTACTTATATCAATGTAAAACAAAACAAAAAAATTAGCAATAACAAGACGGGCGTTTATATGTTTTTACGGCTAATTTCTTAAAATAATACACAGACTATGGTTTGTGTAACATGGCAATAATTCTATAGCCTTAGATGGCAACTGGTTTAGGAGAAGGACAACTCTGAATTCAAAACCTGCGGAGAGTCGTTTGGGGATATTGTGGTATGTAGTGCACCAGGTCTCTGTATTCTGCTCTTCAAAAAGTGTGGATGGTTCTGCACAAAACCTTCACCACTATAATCAAATCACATGTGTTGGTGCCGAGCTGTCGGTTTTTTGGAACTGAGCTGCTTGACCCTCATACGACTGGAGTGGCGAATATATATATATATATATTTGTCATTTTTTGACTACGAATCTTTTGACAATACCAAATTGTCGGTGAAGACGAAGATGTCAAAGCCTGAATTATCAACACACTCCTATATTGCAGCGGGACTTGGACCACATACTCCAGGCAAGAAAGGCGTCTGAACACCTTTCACATGAGAACCATCAACCGCATCTTGGGAATAGAGTGGCAAGATAAGTTGCCCAACAGCTGGTTTTCCCAGCATGTTCGCACTGCTCTGACAGCGCAATCTCCGTTTGTTGGATAATGTCCAGCGCATGCCAGTCGGCTGCATCGTCTAAGACCTTCTGGACAGAGAGCTGGCCACAGGAAGGAGACCCGCCGGTCGACTACAGCTGCGGTACCGCGATGTCGTGAAACGTGACATGAAAGCTGTGGAAATTAACACTGCGTACAGGGAGAACCTGACAACCACAGGATCTTAATGGAGAGGAACCCTGACCAAACACCTCAAATCAGGGGAGAAGAAGCTGACACCAGTCGCCACAGAAAGTCAGGCCTACAGAAAGGAAAGTGACAGCTCTAGCAGATCGGAGTCGGAACACAGATACGACCTCTGAAACAGAGATTGTTATTCCGCATCGGCCTCTACAGTCACAAACGTCGATGCTCCTACCAAGCAGACAATTAGGATGCTACCCATGGTCAACCCTGACCGAGGGAGGCCTACATGATATATATATATATATATATATATATATATATATATATATATATATATATATATTACCTACCAGCCAGAATATTCGAGAATCTTAATGAACAATGTGAGCCCTTCACCGCGAATCGAACATGCGTCCCTCAGTGAAGAGAAAGCCGCCATTTAGTCTGGCGCGCCTTACCGCTGATATTCCAGTTGAAAAGCATGTAACTGACTTCGTCTGACAGTTTGTTCAAGCTGTTAGAAATGCCGGACTTTCCAGACGCAGATAGGATTCTTTGCGAAGGGCACAAGTTCTTCTTTTATAATACTTCTATTACTGTATAACTTTTAGAGAACATTTAAATTTTGTTTCTAATTTATTATCTTCTGTCACATGTCTAGCATAGAGCGATTTTAGTTATTTAACTCAGGATTAGGTCACAGTGCCTGTGTTGGTTGGTTATGGCTAAAAAGTCTGCTTTTTTTGCGAGGTTTATCCTTTGTTCAACGAGAGTTGTAGTCTTACGGTTTAGGACACTTCAGCTATATTCTGCGTCGTCCGGAGATGAGACCCGATTGATATTTTTTCTACAAAGAAAAATATGAAACTGGTTCAGTTTAATGCGACCCGATACATAAAAGTGAATTCAGAAATTGTCAATTCTCTTTAGTTTTTACTGCGAGCATCGTCACATACTAACTGATACTGAAGGACGAATGATGACGGATAAATTGAGGTTTATGGACGAAGCAAGTTTTAATTTATGCAATCATATTTTCTTTTTAATACATACCACTGGTGTGGCCCAATCTGAATAATCTATTTTTCAAATACCAAATAGTATGCCAAATAGTAAGCGGTATATTTCTTTTAGTCTTGAACACTGTTACAACATTTTCTTTTAATTTAAAAAAAAAAAATCTGCTGGAAGGAGCCCTATCGGCCGGCCACAGCTGCTGTACTGCTATTTCGTGAGACGTGACATGAAAGCTTTGGACATCAACATTGAGTCCTGGGTGAGCCTGGCAGCCAAACGATATTAATGGAGAGGAACCCTGACCAAACACCTCAAGTCAGGGGAGAAGAAGCTGACACAAGTCATCATGGAAAGGCAGACCCGCAGAAATCAAAGTGACAACTACAGCAGAATAGAGTCAGAACACACATGCGACCTCTGCAACAGAGATTGTCACTCCCCATCGGCCTCAAAGACGTCGATGCTCCATAGTGTAATGGTTAGCTAGCTTGTCTTGATATAACCTTTATTGCTACCATATTTTCTTTTAATTTAAAACATACTTGTTACATTGTATATTTTCCCAACTCCTGAGAAAATATTGTTGAATTTATTTTTTAGTTTACTCAGAGTTACTTTAACTAGAATTCTTGGATAAGATTCACTTAGCAAACTCCATGCATGATATCATTAATACTGTATCATACAGTACTCAAACAATGTCTGATTTCTCTCATGTTTTTTTGTTTTTTTTGCTAGGAATTTTATTAATTCCTTTAAAAACTGTTTATGCATTGTCATATAAGGATTTATTTAAACGTGTAGCCATATCAGTTTTCATTTAGCATCTTAAGAAATACATTTGACAGTTATCGTTTGACAAAGATCAGCTGAGTGAAGCGAACTTCACAAGAAGCTGGTCAAATGACCTTGACAAAGAGGCTCAACTAAGTGGCCTGAACATTTTTAGACGAAAGCTCACAGGACAGAGAAGACTAGTTTTAGCTTCTCTCTGTCTTTTTCTATAAATATTTTCATGGCATCTGCTCTGAAATGCTATTATCACTAGTGCCGCCACTGCATGAATTTAAGCGTGCTACTAGGTTGGTATTTTGGTACCACACTCTTACTGTCGAACAATTTAAATGTAACCGCTTCCTCTACTCCAACGGCTTCTTCTCTCGCACTTCCTGAGAGTGGAACTCCCTTCCTCTTACTTGCTTCCCTGGTAACTATATACTTCAAAAAATTAAATGTAATGTCAATTGACATCTTATGTCGCCTTGATCCCAGTTCTTCTTGGTATTATCCTTCATTCCTTTTTTCATCTTTTCTCAAGCCACGTATGCCCATTCTTTTTCCTTATTGACACTCTTTTTAGCCCCTTGAGTACTTGATGCAGTTCCGCCTTCCTTGGAGTGAAATGCTTAAATAATAATAATAATAATAAGACAGCCTAAGACGTAGGCCCGTTCTCATACGACGAGTAAAGAAAGTATTAGGTTGGTGCAAAAATAATGACGAATAATGTCGTTTTTGACGTTAAAAATACGTCAAAAAACGACATTATTACGTCATTATTTTTGCACCAACCTAATAACATGCCGGACAAACCGTTTACTCCCGCCTCACTCTGCATCAACCGTCTACAGCCGACCGTTACGAAAAGGTTGCAACAGAATAAAATTTGCTGACTACTACGATTTCGTTTCAAGGTTTTAATTCGTGAGTAACTGTATGGCCAAAGAGTTATTTTTCCACGTATTAAGCATCAAACTCTCGACTGGAAGAAGCTCCACCCTGAGAATGAACAACGCTAAAAACGGATTCGAATTGACAGATTAAACTTGTATCGAAAATGAATTATAGCTACTAAGCTGAGTCCCTAAAACTTGGAAACGGCGAAAAAAGTGTTTCGTCGATATATATATATGTGTGTGTGTGTGTATTCAAATGGTTGGCGTAAAATGACCCACAAGTGTTGATACGGCGTTTAGCAAAATATAGCCAAACCAAACAAAATTTCATTTTTCAGGTTCTAATGGCAAATGGTAACCTTAATTATTATACAGCTTGAATCAAAATTTTGACTGGCGTTAACATATGTAACAGTAAAAAGAATTTTTAGGTAACGGTAATACAGGGTGCGGTAGAAATATTTTCCATATGTCTTGCAGAAGTGCCTGCAGCATAATGGGAAAGCATTAGCTAGATGAAGAAACCAAACATTTTCATTAGTAACTTACCTTTATGTGGGAGGTATTTCTACCAGATTCTATATTAGCCGTTTCCTTAAGAAGAAACAGTCGGCATACATTGACCGATTAACCAGAATTGCTGTCGGTTGAAATTGATAAATGTTCCTATTAAATCATTTTTTAAAAAAAAATTTTTTAATAAATAAAATAAGTTTCCGAAGTACCCGGTCATCGCCCATTCCCGCATTGATACGGGGCGCATTTCGTTTCGGGTGTGATTTTCGTATTTGTTCTGTTTTAATGAGTGTGTGTTTGTGTGAGTGCTTGGGATGAATGACTGATTTCTTCCCGTTAGCTGGTATTCCTGCCGGGATCAGGAATTTTGGGTGGGGGTGGGTCTTGGCATTGTTTTATTTTCTTTTGGTTAGTTTACTTCATTTTCGTAAATACTCATTGAGAATAGATTTTAAATTGTCGTTGTATTCCCCTCCCCAAGACAAGAATTATACATGGGGCGGGGGACTGGTTAGGAATTTCATGGAGACATAGAGGTATTATAGTGGATGTAGTAGAAAAGGTGAGTGCGAATGCGTTGTTTTGGTGTTAGGAATATGGAAGTATGTTTGGGTCAGTGGTTGTGTTTAGTGTTAAGCCAGAAGTCGACCATCCTTTCCCCTATTTTGGCCTTGTGCCATATTTTGTATTAAATTACAAATAAATATTGCTCATTCCTGCTTTGATGTTGGTGGGGTGCGTTTCTTGCCTACTCTATTGTTTGAAGTAATGGGCAATGTTATTGCGTTGATTGTTATTAGTTGCTGGACGTTTTACGTGTAAACCGTTTGAATTGTTTCTACAGTTTTATGAAATTCTTTTGTTTGTCATTCTGTCTTGATCCAAGGAAAACGGATGCGTTGTGGTACAAGAGATAGCCCCTCAGGATAAGAATTCGGAATGCCGTGTTCGAATTCCCGTCGGATTCGTTACAGTCAATTGTGTGCAAATACCCCTAGGAAAGACATGAATCAATATTTCCTCACGGCTATGGATAAAACGCAGGACAGGACAGACATCCATTTAGCCTTGGTTGGCTACTAATCTATCGGAAGGAAAAACGAATTCAAACGAACTTGGGCTCCGTCAGTCTATCTTGTTCAAAACACGCCGCCGCTGCTACAACTGCAGTACATATGGTAAACTTACGACTCTAATGGGCTACGGAATTTGTAATTGTGTTCTATATAAATTAGATTAGAATTTCAGTAAGAGAATTTTATATTCTATTTACTAGTCTCTAAATGGATCTATTTTGTTCAGATTCTGTCTGACTCTGACACTGATAGAAAATGATGTATCTATAAACGCCGAGCTCTGTCACATACCGATGTCTTTAAAGTATGGTGTTAACACTCTGAACTAAATCTAGACGGGCGAAATTTCCTTGGACGGATCTAAAAATAAATACACTTAATTTAGCAGACATGGGCCCTGTTATAAAATCAAATCGAAATGTTGGGTTTATTGGCGTGACGGCCCCCAAATAGATGTCACGGAATTGGACGGAGTGTGAAGGTCAATAAACGGAAAACAGAAAAGCCGAGGTGAAGAAAAAAATAGTCCCATGCTATAAATAAGTGTATGCCGGCCGTAACGATAAAAACTTTCAAATTAACTCAAGAGACAAACACATCATTCAAATTTAACATTAAAAGAAGGTAAAAAAAATAGAAATTGACGCATTTCATTTTTATTATTCACAGTAGAGAAAAAAAAACAAGAATTTCAGTTTGCTTTAACACGAAATATATATTAATGTAAATAGAGCATTTTTTAAAAAGTCAAAGAAATTTGCCAAATAAAAAAAAAATAACTTGAGGCCTTCCAACAACTAAAATGGAAATCGCATGTAACTATTAAGTTGTTGGAAAAATCATATCCGATTTTAGAAGAATCTATTTGCTTTTTAATATATTATTAAAATTGCTGTACAAAAATATATGACCAATTTCTAATGATCAAAATACCTTCTTTGTTAATTTTAAATCACTCTCTTTCCGAATTTAACCTAAAATATACGCTTCAAATTGAAGATGAAAAAATATGCGTTTATTTCTTTTACATGTGGTCAAGCATGATTATAATGTTCCTTCCTTCTTAACTATAAACTTCAAATATTCAAGTGTAATGTCAATCGACATTTTCTGATACCTTGATCTTGTTCTGCCTCCTTCTTTTTATTGTCTCCCCAAACATGCCTCTTTACTCTTTTTCTCAAACCTCTGTAACCCCACGTGTACTAGGGGCACTACCGTCTTCCTTGGGATGAAATGCTTACAAAAACAAGAAAAAGATGACAGATGGAAGAAATAAACCGGAAGCGATCCACGTACGAGAAAAGAAACTATTAAAATAGATATTACGGTTGCATCTAGTTCAACAATAAATCGATGAGACCTAATGGCCACTCTAGTAGTTCGCTTAAATTCGTGCAATTTTAACGCCAAAATATGATTATAATGTTCTTCAAACAGCTGACAATATTAAGAGGTGAATTATCCACTTGTGGTCGGACAGTAAAGCGCAGGTTTCACAGTGGGTATAAGAGCCAAGGTGGTAGAGGGAGTCCATCTGCAATTCCCAATCGAATTCTAAAAACACTAGTCGAACACAATCCATGTGAAAGCGTCAGAAATATATCAGATAATGGGTATCAGCATTTCAACAGTTTAATTCAGTGAAGCATATTGCGACCTTCACTAGGTCTGATTCTGCTTCCTGTTAATGCTCGGCTACATGTCGCCAGGATAACGCTACGGAAATTCAGCGATTTGAGATACGAGAATTTGCCACATCTACAATATTCTCCTGATGTCTCACTCAATGACGACCACTCTTCAAAGAATGTTTTCTTTAAACCAAAAGCCATTCCGTGGTAAAGTTGCAGAAACTGCATTCGAATATTTCTTGACGCTTCTTGACAGTTGGAAAGTAAGTTAACAGATATACCGAAGCCATTGAACGGTTCACCGTTAACGTTAAAAGTGTTTAACCTTGTTAAATAGATTTCCTATGATTTTAAAATATGTACGACAGGCGTATAGAACTGAATTTCTTTGACAATGTTTTAGACAATGCCTTAAATACTGATAGTTACATACTAGTATAAAATATGAACAACTGCTTAGTAAAGGTGAACATATTCACACACAACATCCATTAAGGAAAAATTTAGTCTTTGATGGAATAACTTTCATGGGATCCACTTTTAGACCTATGTATGACGATAAACAATATCCAGCAGCAAAGTCGCTGATCGGAATATTGGAGTTTCTGAGGAACATGGAACCACCTCACAATTGGTATTGTTCCCAGATCCACTCTAACTTAGGGATGGTAGCACCCATTAGGTTCCCAGCAATAGGCAAATAGTGAATTCCAAACAAACACTATGAAATTATAATAAAATACATATTTATAGTAGAATTACTATTACATATCTATAGCAAAAGGGCTAACAATATATTTTATCTGTAGTTCGAGGCATACAATTGAGTTCAAAATATATTTAGTTTAAGCTGATATTAAAATTATTATATATTTTTCCGTTCAAAATATTTATATTCCGGCATGAAATAACTCATATAGGTTGATATGCAGTTAAACCAAATCAGATGATATTACTCGTACGATTACAACCAGCATATATTGTCAGCCTTTGGTTACAGCAATAGTAACTGTTTCACTATAAAAAAATATTCGGTATAATGTTTCTCTTAAAACACATTTTCAGGAAAGTTTCCTAAGTCCATTAACTTCTATCTTCCCACGATTTGCAGCACGTCAATGAATGCAAAATTTTTATATATAAGAAAACTACTGATATTAAAATTACCATTTGGGTAAGTGTAGGCTTTAAGAGAGCTTTATTTAGCTGAGAATACGAGGTTCGCGTATAGTGTGCTTTTATAGTCCCAGTAAACAGAAATAGCTCTCTCAAAGAGGAAAGTAACAAAACAAGAGGTGACCACTCTTGATCATTCATAACAATTAACATTAATATTACCATTACCCAATGTTTTACGTTTGAGAATGCACTCGTCTCACGATCTATAACAATATTTAGATATGGAATTTTGATAATTTCACCCCAAGCAAGGCAATAACACTACTAAGATGCAAGAGGTTACTGGTAATGAAAGAGAGTGAGAAGACTTCAGAGGGGAGAAAGGACAAAACAAAGAGGTTCAGGAAAACAGAAAATGTCGTTCGGCGTCGCATTTAATTTTTTGAAGGATGTACTTTTTCTCGTCAGAGTCTATCCTTCAAATCTATAAATCAACCATTGGCCCTTGAATGAAATACTGCTACCATATATGGTCTGGTGCCCCCGCTGTAAGTTTTGATGTCCTCGACAAAACCCAGAGACGGATATGCAATGTGATAGATCCCGATTTGGCATCTAATCTACAGTCTCTTTCTCACAGACGTGCTGTGGCTTACCTATGCCTCTTCTATAAATATTTTCACGGCAACTGTTCCGACGAGTTGCTTTCGCTGGTTCCCAGACTGCATGAATTTAAGCTAACTACTAGGTTGGCATCTCGGTCCCACCCTGTCAATGTCGAAACGGTTGAATGTTACGGTCTCTTCTACTCCAACAGCTTCTTCTCTCGCAGTTCATGTCTATGGAATTCGCTTCCTCTTACTTGCTTCCCTGATAACTATAATCTTCAAATATTCAAGTGTATTGTCAATCGACATCTTCTGATACCTTGATCTTGTTCCCCATCCTTCTTTTTAAACACGTCCCTTTACTCTTCTGTAACTCGACGCGTGCTCGTGGCACTGCCGCCTTGCAGTGGGGGGGGGGGGCGAAATGTTTACAAAAAAACAATGGTGACAGGTAACCAAGAAACCGGAAGAGATCCACAGCGAGAAGTGCGAGAAAAGAAACTATTAAATTATAACATACGGTTGCATCTAGTTCAACAATAAAACGGTGAGACCTAATTGCCAGTCTAGTAGTTAGCATAAATTCATGCAATTCTAACACTAAAATATAAGAAAATAATAACAAACATCAAATCGTCTCTTTATGAACACAGACGCAAACCGAAGAAGGATGCGAAGTCATTGATACCGACTGGATGAGAATTTCTTCAATATAGCCAAAATATGCCTACCAGTGACGATAAAGATTCATACATAAAGGAATTAATCTTTTGTCAACCATATTACCTGTTTGTCATATAACGAAGTATAAATATTTCAAGATATATCGCAATACACCAGATATGGAAAATGGACAATGTAATACATTCAACATTAAATGACATAGCATTGTCGTTTATTTATTTTTGCCATACAAAATTACCATGCTTACTTTCTATTTTCATATATTTCCAATGTAAAAAAAAAAATCATTGATTTATTAATTTTAAATATCACTATCAGTTTCTCAAATTAACAAGGGTGTTTTTTTCAGTAGCAGGTATAACATGGTAACGACTTTTTCATTTATTTTGATGATGCTCGTAAAGTGCGAAACGTCATCAAGGATTTAATTCTTTTTTTTTTTTCACAAATGCCATCTTATATACATTATTCGGATATTTTATATCACTCATAGGATTGTATATAATCCCTAATTTCAGCTTCCTAGGGTACAGAGCTTTAAAAGAAAGGCGCTCAATGAGAATTGAACGCATTAGAACAGCTCGCTAATAACCGATTTAGATCAGACGGACTTTTCTTTTGATTCTCATGAATATATTTTATTTTTAAATACTTTTTCGTATTTTTAATTGTTTCTGTCTTTATCTACTAAACTATTTTCCCTTTTAAATTGAAATAGATATCAAAAGTTCATTGTAGACCTCATTGGGGGGAAAATCGTTTTGTAAGAAAAAAAAAGAAAAGGTTTTGTTTTTTACATATCCAGGACAGGTCTATCATGGTATATTAGGACTGTCTATACGACTATGTACACACACACACAGGCACACGCACACGCACACGCACACACACACACACACACACACACACACACACACACACTGCGGCTTTTCGCGAGGAAAAGTTTAATGTTGACGGATGTTGATGTTTGCTTTCTTACAATCCGAAACGTTAAGCGTCCTTACACATCCAATTTTATATTATTAAGGAAGTGAGTACCTCATAAGGTTTACCACATGATTTGTTGATTAATTAATTCATTTTTTACGGTTTATTAACCCCTTTTGCTGGTTATTTAAAGCTATAAAATATTTTTTAGATTAATAATTTTAATGATACAAGTATTACTAAGTAATGACTGGAATGAGAAGTGAATTCATATCTTACCTGACTAAGTTAATATAAAGTAACCATTTGGAAATGTTTGGAACTCGACTCTCTGATTAACAATTCCAAGGCATTTACCACTACATCACTCGCACATTCAAGTATACAGCACTTGGTATTCTCAAGCTGTCACCCATTGTACTGATTAGGTTCGATGTTGCTTAATTTCGTTGATACTACGGGAACCTCTGTTTCAACGTTATTCGGCCGTAAGCCATCTACTGTCCGCTGATTGTGAGACAACAGCATCAAAATCTAAGTGTCTCCAAAGAATTTCAAGTTGCGGAAAGGAGTTGTATTTATTTGTTTGATTAAATTATTCTTCGCAAGTTTCATGACGAATTTTCATTACGTTCATTCTGACATACATATTTTTTGTTTATTTCTCCTTCTCTTTGTGTTCGTTTATTCATCGTTTTATTTTTTAATTTTTTCACTGAAATAAAATCTTCAGGGATTTCTCTTTATAACTGCAAAAACATATTGCAGCCCCACCAAATTAAAAACTTCACACGACATATAAAATGCAAGGAATGAAACAGACCGCGGAACAATCATCGTTTTTGTGTGTTTTGTTTTTATATAGTAATTTCACACAATACAAAGACCACGAGCCACTCAATGTAGAGCGTTACAGTGTGGAGATATATTACGGGAAACAAGGTATAAACATCTACTCCTCTTCAAAAGACAAGAGATTAATGTGAGCCTGCTGATAGATTAACCTATAGCGGCATATCAACTCCATATAGGTCATTTAATGCCCACATTTTGTTTTCTTATGGGTATTAGGAATTTACATTACAAAAATATATTGCAGTTAATTATTTTTTAATTATTTTTTAATTATTTTTTAAATATATTTCTGGTAATATTTTTCCCCCAAAAAATGTATTGCTGATAATTTTTAATTTTATTTCTTATTTTTTTTAAAAAGTATTGCTGGTACTTAGGGGTTAATAAACCGTAAAAAATGAATATAAAATGTATTTTCATATGTTTATAATGTTTTGATCACAGTTTGTGGGAGGGTGTTAACTCAGTTGGGACTCTAACAGGTGCTACCACACCGAGCTAGGGTGGACCTGGCAAAAACAGTAATTAAGTCGTAGTTCCACACTCCTGAAAAACTCCATATAAAAGGCCTTGCTGCTGGATGTAGTTTATCGTCATACCCAGGACGCCGACATTTCTTTAAAAAAAATACTTAGGAATCTTTATTCGTCATTAATTAAAAAGTAGAATCAAATGTTTCCCGGATTTCTTCACATTGTTTTCTTTTTATCATGTTGGGTATTATTAATTTCCGAAATGGTTTACTCTCTCTCTCTCATATATATATATATATATATATATATATATATATATATATATATATATATATATATATATATAATGAAAAAACAGACCACTTTAAGGTACCATTACAATAATTTATTTCACCAAAATCCTTTCAAAAGACTCCGGATTATCAGGTAACACTTCCAACAACCAAATGAAATGAATATATATATATATATATATATATATATATATATATATACTTATTTTAAAATATACTTATTTTAAAATTCAATTCTTGGAATAATAGACTTATCTATTTCTGAGATGATGTACTGGAATTATTTACACTATTCAAACTGTTATCCTCATCTTTATATATATATATATATATATATATCCTCTTCTTCTCCGTCCAGCTATGGGTAAATAGCAGGACAGACTTGAGGTTCTATAGCCTTGGATAGCAACTGGTCTAGGAGAAGGACAACTCTGAATTCAAAACCTGCGGAGGGTCGTTTGGGGACCTTGTGGCACTTTGCGCACCAGGTCTCTGAATTCGGCCCGTCAAAAAATGTGGCTGGTCCTGCACGAAACCTTCACCACTATAATCAAAATCTCATGTGCTGTTGTCGGGCTGTCGGTTTCCTGGGAACTGATCTGCTTGACCCTCATACGTCGAATTCGACGAGAGAGTCGACTATATATATATATATATATATATATATATATATATATATATATATATATATATATATATATATAGCATAGACACACGGACGTTCATTTTAAAATTCGAATTCTTAGAAAAATAGACTTACCTGTCTATTTCTGGGATGATGTACCGGAATTATTTACACTATTCGGACTGTTATCCTCATTTTCGCTATCATATTTACAACGTTTCGACGGTTGTACACCCCAGCCTTCTTCAGGTGATTGAAATTTCTAATTGAACCCTTTTTTTCATTCGACGGAGTAAATTTTTCTTGTCTTGCGTGCCATGATTCTTCCGGATGTCTCAATATTACATATCTCCCTTTAAACTTAAAATGTTGGTTCACCTCAGCTGTACTCAGGTATTGAACTCGCAACTCTTTGGAATTAGTCACTGGATTCAGCCAAAACTTTTTCTTCACTGGGTTTTTTAGCTACTTACCTTGAATGTGATCAACGTTGTTTTAAAGTTGTCGTAGTATAACACACATTTTCAATATTTCAACTAACACCAAGCGACTTATTGAATCCTAGAAGAAACGCACAAATACTACTAGCCGATTAAAAATTTAAAAGAAAACTTGCAAGCCAGTAACGGGATTAATGAGTCCAGGAAAGAGGCTGTCATTCTGAATGGAATTAAGTCATTTGTCTTCAGAATCGAGAATGTGTGATCTTAAAGGAAGAAGCTTGAATTTTGACTACGCGTTTTAAAGACTGGTATGCAAAATATGGAATCAATTGGAAGATTTGTGTCGCTGTTTCTCTCGTATCCCCACAATCTTCAATGAGGCATTGTGTCACAGATTGCTATTTGTTCTCTTAAAAAAACATCGGTGTCCTTCCGAATATATATATATATATATATATATATATATATTCATATATATATATATTTACGGAGAAACGCTTCTCGTATTCACAATTATATATGTATTTTATTATATAGGATTAATTTTCTTTGTATTTCCACAAAGCCTGCATTTATTCTTAATATAAGCAAATATTATTTTTTTTAAGAAATGAATAACGAAATATTTTAGTGAAGATAATTATCTTGCCTATTTTTTGTTTATTTTTGACGATTTTAGCTTCGTCATTTTTTTTTATTTAAATTTATACATATATTCTTATTAATATATTTATTTTGTGCAGAGATGCAAATTCGAGAAGTGGGAGAGATATTCTCTACGCTTCAGAATGAGTCCCACCTATCTCCTACATGTCTTAGACGTAAAAGGATGTTTTATAATAAACTCAGTGTTATTAAATCATCCCTCATCTTCAATTAATTTGAAAAGAATCGGCCATTACATAGCAGAAATTGTAATTTCTAGCGGATATTGACTCATATTAAGCTTGAAATGATGTCTGCCATGATCTCTTTTTGGCTGAAGATTGCAAGATTTTCCAATTTATTTGTATATTTGTTCTATTTCACATTCCTATTAATGGAAGAATTCTTAGACCTTCGCGTTAATTTAAAAAGAACTAGAAGAGTAGCCGTTTAAACCACTTTCATTGCGCGATTTGAAAAAGTAACATTTGATTAAATCTTCAGACAACATAGTCCTTCAGTTATTGAACACCTGTTTGCCAAACCACGTTAAAATCTTAACATTCGCTCCTATCTAAAGCTTGACAGATTCCTTCAGTAATAACCCTAAATACATCGGCGATAGACTTGGAGAAGTCAGAACTATATTGTTTGTATAAAAAATACCGTGCCAAGTGGAATTCTCAATTCGCTGTTGATTCGAACCTCTAGTACTTACCGAAAAAAAAAAAGAGATAGATTATGAATAGATTATTTACATTATTAGGACTATTGTTCTCATCTTTGCCGCCATATTCCTTACAACGTTTCGACCATTGTAAGCTCCGGCCTTCTTCAGGTGGTTGGAATGTCGAACTTAACCCTTTATTTCGCTCACTGGAGTAGACTGTTCTAGTTTCACGTGCCATGTATTAATGGATGTCAGTTATCAGTTATCTCTTGTTGATTACCCTCTCCAAGTTCTCCACTTCCTTAACCGGGTATTGAACTCACACTCTTTGGGTCTTGTCACTGGATCGAAGACACATGGCGCAGTGGATAAAGGCGTTAGTTAGATCCAGAGGGGAATTAACAGGAGATAACTGATAGCTGATATCCATCAAAACATGGCACGTGGAACTAGAACAGTCTACCCCAGTGAGCGAAATAAAGGGTTCAGTTCGACATATCAACCACCTGAAGAAGGCCGGAGCGTACAACGGCCGAAACGTTGTAATAAATACGGCGACGAAGATGAGGACAATAGTCCGAATAATGTAAATAATGTACATAATACCTCATCTCAGAAATATAGACAAATGATGAATAGATTGTTTATCTCTCTTCGTTCACGTAATGGTCAATTGGACTTATACTAATTCAAAATTGTAATATATTGTATTGTTTTTTCGTCATCCCCCAGTTAACCTCTATAGTTCTTTGGGCTTACTTTGATTCTTATCTTTAACAATAACCCTGCCAATGCCATCATTTCTCTACGTTGCATCTATTTTGAGGAGACACCTATTTACTCTTGGTTTTAGTAAGTTCGATAGCTTCGATAGAGTGAAACTGACAGTTTATCTCGAAAATTACATTCAGTCTCTTTATGGGTTTCCTTCCATAAGCATGGCTGATGTCCACCTCAAGGGATCAACTTCTCCGGCGAGAGTTTTCCGCTGACATGATGTGCGAATATTCTATTAAATAAATTGCTAATGTCTGCTGTTAGTAAAGTTGGTTTACTGTGCCGTGTCAAACAGTTGTCTTCGTCTGAATGCAACTTATATACGTTTATAAATCTACCAGACGCCCCTGCTTTGAATATTGATTCAACACCTGTTCTGGTGATCCAAATGTATCTCTAGAGATTCTTGATAAAATCCCCAAAAGAATGTGTAAAGTTATCGGTTATGACTTGGCTTCTCGACTTCAATGTCATTCCCAACGCCGTAATGTAGTCTTCCAGCGTATTTTCTATAAATCTTTTTTTCTTGGCAATTGGTTTAATGATCTTTGCTCATTCATACAGCGACTTTCAGTGTAGTACAGGTTGGTAACAGTGACTCGTCATATTTGCTATTGAAATACCTAGATGTAAGTGCAAGTTCTATCCTAATAGTTTCTTCACTTACATATTTCGCCTGTAGAACTATCTTCAGTCGTCTTAAATTTTCTCTCAACTATGATCTTCAGAAACTTAAATACATCATCAACTGATCATCCCCTGTTCTTTAAATCTCTTTTTTTTTGCCTAAGTATTCTCTTGTCATTTATTTCAGTCTCGATAACACGTTGGTGGCGTTATCAACGTATTGTGATGAAATTATTAAAAAAAAACATACTTTTAATATATATTTGTAAATCCTAAGGAGGAAAATAAATAGAAATTAAAAGGAATGGATGGCGAATGAAAAACCTTGTGTTTGGATTCGATTAAATATTATAATTTGTGGAATAACATAATGAAACCATAATTGAATCACTTATTTCTAAGCATTGATTTATTGATTTAAAAAAAAATCGGCAATATCCATTTTTTATATTGTCTCTGAACTGAAGCGCCAGTTGCTAAGAATGCAAACTTTGGAATGTTTTTCCTACCATCTGCCAGCCATACTTAATGGCTAATTCAAACTGCTTTCAGAATCGAATTTAATAAGCATTCTTTTTTTCTATTCAGCATCGTTTCTTTCTGTCAGTTCCTTGTTTGTTTTTTTTTTAAAGCCAGGCATTCTTTATTCTTCCTTTCTGTCTACGATTGCTTTTATATTCACCATTCATTATTTTCATGATATCAATGTTTTTTTTTTCCTTTTCGTTTCGTTTATCTCCACTTTCAATCTTCCGTCTTCTGTCCAATATCAACATCAGCAAATACGATCTCCAATATAAACTTTGTGGCTATCATCATCATAGCTAAAAGTGGAAAAGTTTTTGTCTTTTCTTACTCTCTGATAACTAATTTCTCTTCTTTTTTTTCATTTTAAATTCTCTGTCCTTTAACATAGATCAGATATAATCTCTACAAAACAATTTATTTCCTTACTTTTTAAAACTGACTTTATATATAGTAATCCTTTATATATATATATATGACAGATTACTAATACTTGAATGATAAAGTTTGGCAGAATAAATTATCGGATAAGAATCATGCTATGACCAAACTCACAAATAATTCTTTGAATACAATTGATCTTATTCTATAAAATTTAGTTTATTATTCCTATTGAGGATTGAAGTTTTCCAAAACAGACACTATGATCTCGAACTGGAATGAATGCACTGTTTTACCTATCCGGAATCGATAAAACAAATTAAGTATATGGAGTTAGCAAATACAAACATTTCAAATTCTTTGGCGTATGGATCAGCTATACTATTTTAGGATAGTACGTAGGTAAGGAAAATGAAAAATGAACATAGACTCAGCTTCACTAGGCGTATTTTCACTTCAAACTGGAAATGACTAGGAAACCTTTAACTGAAAAACAAGTTTCATGTTCTAATATAGAATAGTCAGATGAAAAGATACATATAGATATCATGTATGGAGTCAGACTCGTTCAGAAATATCGAAACTACAAATTGAACATAATCGCATTCTCAAATCAATTGGTGAAAATGACTTCGAGTGAATATAGCTTAGTTTGGGACATTCTTCTTCAAACCTACTGTGTTGGCGCTACAGAATCCACCCCAGTCCACCCCCATAAAGAACTTTAACAAACAACAGAAGCCACAGCATTTAAGGACTTTCGAAAACATCAATAACTAAAATGTGTAAGACACGTAGCACGAAAAGAAAAGGGCATAATCAACTTGTTGACATTACACAGTATATCAAACAAGTGATTGAAAAAAGAAGCCCCCATCGACACTGGAAAGAGCGGAAACAGTTACCGGACTTGGGAAACCTATTTTTATTAAACATTGCTTTAACATAGATTTTAGAAATTTAAACCCAAAGTATCACTGGTTTCGCGGTCAATGAAGGCCCAATGTTTCATATATATATATATATATATATATATATATATATATATATATATATATATATATATATATATATATATATATATATATATATATATATATATATATATGTTTATATATATAATGAAACGGTTACTTTCACCATATAACTTTTTCCAAGGGTGTGTTCCTGTGAAAGCAACTTACTGATTAGCAGGTATCATTAGAATCTAGATTGGTACTGTTTTTTTTTTGTTGTTGTGTTTTTTTGTTTCTTCATCCGATCCCTGAAGCAATCCATGACATTTAACTTCATATCTCACAAGAAAATCTTTGTGAATCGTATTATGTCTTAGATAAACTTCGAATAAGGTTGGATGAGTTGGCCGCCTTCGGTCACGAAACACAATACGGCCGTGCAGCTTCGCGTAAATTACCATTCACACTAGCGTATGTAAAAATCATATCTGCCTACTCTAGATATGAAAATTCTGCCATTTTTTAACGGAACATTTCTGTATTAATTCACTGCTACACACGTTAAACGTTGAAGACAAACCAACCATAAATGTGCACGAATGATATTTGTAACGTAATCTACTAGTAACACATCTCCGTTTCATTTAAACTTTCTCCAAAGTTAATAACTTAAAAATGAAGTATTTGCGGAGATATGTTTATATGTCCTTTTGACCGTGTTTTGATGTGAGGAATCCGCCCCAAGTGTCGTAAAAGTATTTTTGATACACCCTATATATATATATATATATATATATATATATATATATATATATATATATGAAAAGCATGGAAATTGGGAAATTTTTTTTTTTCTGTAGCTATATACAACTGTTTTCTGAGATCAATGGTTAAGATTAACTTCCAGCTGGTGAACCTTCTACGTCGTAGAGAAGACTTATTTGATCTCACAGACTGGAAGTACAAAATAACAAAGAATTATAACAGATCACATTATTTGATGACTTTCAAAATCAGCAACAATTTAAATGCATAGTGCATGAATGTCGAAGAGTAAATGACACAATCAACAAATTGATTTTCAACACTATCTTAAATAAAAGGTTAAGATGGCGACCTACATCGATCAGTACTAGAAAGATCAACAGCAGTCGACTTCGGAGACTAATCTTCCTGAAAAACTGTTCTAAGAAAAAGATTTTATAAATTTCAGTCAACAGTAACATTAAAATATTTGGTTAATGAAAGCTTCCTTGTATGGTAATATCGAATCTTTTTGTTTCCATTATATCTTTAGACTTTGATTTCATTTTTTTTCGTGTGGAATTCGCCTTAACAACACAGAATTTCTCACATTGTCTTTTATACCTGACATTATACTTGAACTACTATTACGATGACAAAGCGGGCTGGTCTTTCTTCTCTTTCAAATTTACTTTGTTCGTACTTGCATCTTAACAAGTAGGTGTTTAGATACTGGCACCAATTTTAACCATTCTTTCACATTTTTTTCATTGCTTTTTCATATTTTTAATCGGATTTCTTCAGTCATTATAATTGTCTACAGAAACTACTAATAAATAAATGAAATAACTATACAAGTATAATATTTAAATATTCTTAGTACAGATTTTTTTTTTACCTATAATTAAATATTATTTTTTGAAAACTAGATTTGATATTTTATCTCATAATACCGATTTGTTAAAATCTATAATTAATACTTATTAATAAGCCTATAATAAATATATTTCTATGAACCTATAATTTGGAGTTTGCTTTATGCAAAGCCTGTGAGTCAGAGATTGCATTATATAAGCCTATCTGTGAGTCAGAGATCGTTTTATATAAGCCTATCTGTGAGTCGGAGATCGTTTTATATAAGCCTGTATCTGAGTCGGAGATTGCTTTATATCAGCGTCTGTGAAACGGAGATTGGTTTATATAAGTCGGAGTTCTCTTTATATAAGCCTGTGACTCCATCACTTACCGTCTGCGTATATTTACATTTAGACTATATAATGTATATACATCTGTCTCTGTTGTACAAAAGTGATTTGCATGAGGCGACTTTGTCATTTAAAGTAAACACACACACATACACACACTCACAAATAAAGAATAAAATAAATAAATAAATTGGCTGACTGACAGAAATAAAACATAAGAAAAGTACTTTCTCCTGACAAACAATCTGAACAATCCCTAGCCTGGTTGATCTAAAAAAAAATCATTAATTTTGAAACAAATAGAAAAAAAAAACTTAAAAATATATATATTTAAACCTATAAGTCTTTGTTTATGTGCGTAAATAAGAAAATGTTAAAATATTCAGCTACTTACATTTAGTGAGGGCGTTACTCTTTCATCGATAATTATATGAGTCGGTCTGATTCAATCTATCCATCATTATAGCAGTGTATATATATATATATATATATATATATATATATATATATATATATATATATATATATATATATAATAAAAGGTTTAAACACTAATATTTATATCATCAGACCTACAAATTCAAAATGAAAAACAAAAAAAACAACTGAATCAAAACAGAATTTAGAGAAAGTGTAAGTATGAGGAGGATGGCTTTCTCTAAATTCTGTTTTGATTTCCGGAGTTGTTTTTTCTGTTTTCATTTTGAATTTGTAGGTCTGATGATTTGGATCGTATTTACCAATTAGCACGTAAGTGACTGTAACGGATTCGAATGTAATTCGAACTCGGCTCTCCAATATCCATTAAATGTGTAATATATATCCATATATATATAATATATATATATATATATATATATATATATATATATATATATATATAGGGGGGGGTGAGACCGATGGGCTGACCTACTCCTAATGGTCACGCGGTGAAAATTTAATTCGACCGGAATTCACGGAAAAGAACGAAAACGGGAAAAAAAACAATCAAGAGGTGTCTTTGGTAAAATGAAAGAGAGATAATTCGTTATTATTAGTGTTAAACCTGTCCATATATCAGAGTTCAAAGTTTGAAGGAGTGCTGATTTGGAGGAATTTGGATTTGTATATATATATATATATATATATATATATATATATATATATATATATATATATATATATATATATATAGTGTGTGTGTGTACTTAGCCAGCATTTTTTCATTGATGCATGTTTCATTAAATAATATAGACAAGTTTTGTGTATTTATTTTATGTAAATTCTTTTCATATCTTCTGATAAGCTTGAACACTTTTTCATTAAAAGCCGAAATGAAATCACTATATTCATACATACTTTTAATCTTATCTAAGCTTTCGGTTTACATACGCCACTATCAAAGATGACAATTGCATTACAATATATTAACGAATACACGAACAAACAATATTGATAGTCTGTTTTTGTTTGCATGGTAGATTTCCAAGCAACGACAAACTCGTGCATACGAGACGCTGGAAGCGAAAATCGCACCGCAGCTCATGACATCACACATCGAGAGGTATTAAGTATGGCAAGCCGTTGGTATAAACCAATGGGTTCTGTTATCAATTATAGGCATTTATGAATATTTGTGGAGATTTCATAGTTTATTTTGTTCAGGTTAAGTTTCAACTGTTTTATGTATATAGCTTCAAAATTTTTTACTTTTTGCTTACTCTTTTCATGTCAAAATATTTTTTTTTAACGAGGATTTTCCGGAATTGTGTATGCGGCCAGGCATGTTGTTTTAAATGACTAAAAATGTTCGAATTATCATTCAAATGTAGAATCAAGCGTCGTGAAATCGAGTTTGGGGTGTGACCAGCATAAATAATTATTTATGTATCTCCAAAGGATTAAATAATAATATAAATTGCATTTATAGATTTTTACGGCGGTAAAGTAAATTTAGTTTAAACCTTAAAAAATAATGATATCCACAATAAATACATAGAGGGTGACTGAAAAATAATTACCTATTTTATGTATGGACGACGCTCTTGTCTTGTAAAAATTATAGATAAGACGGGAGAGTCCATCATGCATAAAATAGGGAGTTACTTTCCCTTCACCCTGTACATAAATATAACTGACACAAGTGGAATGACGGGGAAAATGGCGCGGCTAATTTCTCGTAAAACAATAGATAAAATGAACTAAAATCTAAAAAATATCAGATAATTACAAGATTTTAATGAACATTTCGGAAATTATTACGTAATAAATAAAATATTTATTTATTTTTTTAATTTTGTAGAATTACCTTTTAATTTGAGATTGAATTAAATTTTACATGTGTACACGCAAACGGACCTGGATACTCAAATGTGTGGCCCTTTGAAGTCAGTTTTAGGACTCTTTCGATATTAACACGAAATATGTTTTAAGGTTTTCCACTTAAAACGATTTAACAAAGCCGCATTCTAATTTACGGTCTGTTTTTTTTTATTATTTCATAGTCTTATATGTGTCGTGCCACTTTGGAACGTAGAGGGATCATAGCTCTCAAAGAATGTCATATCTTTGTAAATCTTAGGACTATTTGTCTCTTTAACATTCCTCCCGCACACCGTTCTGCCATAGAACTTACAGCAGTTCCACTGTCACACCTTGCCTCTTTTCCTTTCGCGGTGGAGTAATGGATAGAGTCTCGGATTGAGGAATCAGAGAGCCGAGTTCGAATTCTAGTGAAATTCCATTACATTCACTTACGTGCTAATAACCTTGGGAAAGGTATGAATCCTTTTCTCCTCCCACCAGCTATGGGTAAATAGCAGGACAGCCCGAGTTCTATAGTCTTGGATGGCAATTGATCCATCGCAGAAAGAAATGGCAATCTTCTGCGAGAAAAAAAATCTGCCATGTCAGTCATGTATCGAAAGTTAGATGATCGCCAAAGCGTGTATCACGCATGGCACATAAATAATTGATGCCCTCTGAGTGTCACATTTTCCAACCGTTGTTTCCTCATTATGCACCCCAGAAATTTCAACCGTCCATTTTACATTCTGTCTTGTTTTCCTATTTTTCTTAAAACTTCCTCGTTCCTCACATACTCTGTCCATGGTATGCTCAGAATCCTTTTGTAGAACAACATCTTTGTTACCCTAATTTATCTCTTTATTTGTGAGAAAACTTACCAGACTCCGCGACCATAAATATATTACGTCAGATTTCAGCATATATTTCCTTTGTTTCTAACGAAAATTTCCCGTTTCTTAATCATTTGCTTAGCTCTAGAAAGATAAATTCCATTAGTCCAATGTGTAATTCACATTTCTATCAGACTTTCTGTAATCTCTTGAGAAAAAAAAAAACTTCAAAGAAAGATAAATTTATCTCTCCATTTTTCATATATAACTTTTCATATATAATAGCCACTTTTTAAAAATATATATTTTCGTATTATGCTAAACAATACCGCCGTCATCCGGCTTCTTATTCTCTACTCCTTTACTATATTCGATCTTGTAATAATAATCATCATCAGCCATAACAATCATATCGACGGCAACATTATTACTTTGTATAAATTTTATAAAGATCTTAAAATTAATTCATTATTTTCTTTCGCGTTTTCTGTCCCATTCTTTAATCGGCAATTCTAAAATTCCAATGTCGGCAGCTGCTCTATCTTTGGCGTTTTCATCAGCCGCTCTTTTTAGCAAACGGAATCAGAAAAAAAAAAGATAGAAAGATTAAAAAAAAAATAAAATGTAATAAGGAAATGAAAAAAATATATATACAAAAAAATGCTTTTTCTATTGCTCTGTCTTTTATGGTCAATTTTTTTTTTCTTTTTCTCTTTTCAAAATTTCCTTTCGAACGTTTCCTTTGAAACCGTGAAACATGTATCATACTTTATTTTATTCTTAATAATGGCTTTTTTAACAATATTTTCGTAAGTGATTTCTAAAGCGATTTGAATTTAATGCAGTTTCTTTTTCTTTCTTTCTATATTTACTTTGTCTAACATTGCTTTTTTTTTTCTTTTTACCTTCGACTCTACAAAAAGAAAGACTGTTTTTTTTCCCTCTTTCCCTCTCACAGTAATAATCAATGTTCGGACAGAAAATGGTTCTGATTTGAATTTTGCAAAGAATTGTAACACATTTTATTTTGTGAAAGAATTCAGTGAATAGTGTTAAGAGTATTTTATACTGATTCCTTTGTAATTTTAAAATTCTGCACTGTCACTGTTGCTTATGAAAGTCAATGTTTTTCCAATGAAACCTATCGATGTTGATAAAATTTTCGAGAGAGGCTTACATTTTCTCGTTCAAATCTCGAACAGAAGTGTGTTGAAAAAATTCATTGAAACTAGTCTATTTTCAGAAGAAAATAAGTGGATGTGTCGGCTACATATATATATATATATATATATATATATATATATATATATATATATATATATATATATATATATATATATATGTGTGTATACACAGTCACACGCTCATATACACGCGCATACATTGCATATTTTGCAGAAACTTATGGTCTTTCTTTTGCATGTTAGCGTATTTTATCTTTTTAAATGTTTGTAATATTAAAAAGAAACATGAAAATATCGCCTTGTTGAAATTTATTCCATTTCCTTTCACCTGTATTGATAGCCATAGCCCCATCATTTCAGATGTCCATTTTCGTTGTCACTTCTTTTAATCTGGCTAGAAGACGTACCGCACTCACCTCATTTTCTTTTTACAATGATGCTCACCTTTTACAAGGCCAAAGTGCCGCTCGAGTTACATCTTTACAGAGTAAGAGGTACCAACACATGCAAGGTAGTAATGAGACCAATGAGCAAAATAATAATAATAATGATAATATTAATGATGATGATAATAATAATAATAATGATAATTATGATGATGATGATCATAATAATAATAATGATAATAATTATGATGATAACGATAATGATGATGATAATAATAATAATAATGATAATAATAAAAATTATGATGATGATAATAATAATAATAAATATGATGATGAAAATAATAATAATGATAATAATAAATATGATGATAATAATAATAATGATAATAATAATTATGATGATAATAATAATAATGATAATAATTATGATGATAATAATAATAATGATGATAATAATTATAATAATATAATAATAATAATAATAATATGATGATGATGACAATAATAATAATAATAATAATGATAATAATTATGATGATGATAATAATGATGATAATAATAATAATAATAATAACACTAAGGAGAACTTTGTTATGTAACGCTAGCAACTTCATCGGAGATAAAAAAAAAAAAAAAAAAAAATTAACATGAAATGTGGTATATAATAACACACCACGACCTGCCTTAGGTCTTTTCCGCAGACTTGGTAGGTAGTGTGTCCATAGCAGAAATAATAATGATAATAATAATAATAATAAATAATAATAATTTTAATAATAATAATTATTATTATTCTCCAAAGAATTGTTTTAACTAATATAGTCACTAAAAATTATCTCGTTGAATTTCTCAAGTTTTCATAAAATTAAATCGGGTGAAACACATGTAAAAATAAATAAATCCATAAATAAATAAATAAATCAGTAAACAAATAAAGTATATTTTTTTACAAGATTGTCTAAAAATAAAACATTTCTAAAATAATTTCATTCATTTGTGAATATATCCTGAAAGTTTCATTCAAATCCAATATTTATTTGATTTTCGAAAGAAATTCCAATCAGATTTCCACTCCAACAAAAACGCTAAAATTTACTATGCTAATTAATGTTCCATTTGCTAACGCAAGAGACACAATATATTTAATCAAAAATTCAAATGTTCTTAAAATGATTAAAATATTTAATTAAATAAAAATTTAATTAACTACCTTGGTCTTTCTTTTTAATAATAACAAAGTTTAGGGCATATTTTCATCATAGTATGTTCTTTTTCGACGAATTAGTGGGCTTACCTACCATTATATGGGAGTTATTTCCGTCGCATCATGTATTTGACAAATACAGCCTATATACGTGAATATATTATCTTTATGTTAATGTACGCTAAATGACTTATAACTTTCATAAGTTTTATATAGAATGATTTTAATTTCTTTTTATATTCTCTTGACTTTAAAATACATTCTGCAATTTCTCATTTGCTCCGTATATCGAAACTGATTTTCGAAAGAACGTTATATTGAAATATATTGGAAATGTTTTACGTTTATGTTTTATCTGAGGTAAAAACAAATCCAAACTTTAATCAAAATGTCCACATTATATAAAAATAAATCCGCAGTTTAAACTTATGCAAAGTGGATATATTCCATGTTTGAATATATTTTCCGATTACATGTACACTTCTTTTAATTATTAACCGCATATGTTCTCTTGGATTAATATCCGAAGAGGTTGATGAATATCATTTTATTTAATTTCGGGTTTTTGAAATGCTTACTTAAGTTAGTTCATTCGACATTTGGTAAAATGTTCCCAATGATCGGGACATTGGAGAATAAACCAGCTTTTCCACTAGGCTTTTTCTGGTAATGATGATGCTTAGACATCAAGCACGAATAAAAAAAATCAGTTAAATAAAAGACTTGTAGGGGTCAATACTCATCTAGTAGAAGGTGGTAGAATGGAATCTGTAGATACGTAGATTTGTGTGATGAAGCTGCTGGTAGGATTGTTTCTTAGATTGCTATTCACAGGCGGGACGAAATTAACGAACTCGTATCTATGGCCAAGACGAGCCTTCAATTTGGCATAAATCGTTCATTGTCATGTTGGAAATAAGTCTGACTGTAAATAATAAAAGTAATAATAATTCCTCATCCTAGAAATTTTAGACGGATACATTTGGAGGATATTGTCTGGAATGCAGAGTTCTTTTTCTTAGACTGGTTGCCACGCCAGGCTAGAAAATAGTTAGAAATGCTGTTTAATTGCTCTTAATTTGTCCAGTATTAAAGTGAAACAGTAGTGATAAAAATAGATCATAACGAGGGCGTATGAAAGAAATAATTATTTTCCCTAATACGTTTCTCTCGTTATGGGGATTGCTATATCCATGACGTAACAACACCGATATTTCACGGACAGAACAGAATAGCTGAATGGAAAAAGAATAACACACATGCTGAGATAACAGAGAGGTTTATCATGGTACATCGTACACAAAATTAGATATATACATATGTGCAAGTGCCCCACGCAAAGAAATTGTAACATACGCTTCAAGAAACTGTGTGTAAGAAAGTGGAATCCTACTTGTTATATTTCTCGAAGTGAAAACAGGGGTTACGTTAGTTTCTCTACGAATTGGGCTAGGCTAGGTCATGTGCTTTTTAATGTCAGACCTACCGCTGTGGTCTAAAGACTTCCTTCGACTCTGGGGTTTACATGACAATTATTCTCGAAAATGTCTCGCCTGACGACATTCAGCGGCCGCCACATGACCCTCGTCACTATCATAGTGAAAGGGAGAGAATCACTATCTTTAACCCAACAGTATATATATATATATATATATATATATATATATATATTGAACTGTATATGTATTGAACTGTTACGGGATATCTGTCCTCCTATATGACAGTGTTTCCTCAGACATAAAGAAACTTAAAGCAAAATAAATGTGGTTCTACAGAAGCATGCTGGGGATACCATGGATACCATATGAGCAACAATAAGGTTTTGGAGAAAGTGAAAACAAAAAGAAAGTTATTCTTAAAATCAGGAAGAGACAGCTGAAATTTGTATGGTACATGATGAGGAAAGAGTGCTTGGAAAATCTAATACTCACATGGCACATTGGAAGCAAGAGGGACAGAGGAAAACAACTGACCTAGCGACCTTGAATGAATGGCGGAACGGGGTTTAGGAGAAATAACAATATGTAAGTTATTAAGTGTTACAAAGGGTTTAGGAGAAACAGCAAAAATAGAATTTATTAAGGGCTACAAATGCCAGGAAATTGTGAAGTGCCATGATCGACACGGCATTTAAAGAATATATTGGCAGCAATGTCTGATCAGTCAAAATTCTTAGATGCAACCGTAGGTTCTATGCTAACAGTTTCTTTTTTTTAGACTTCTCGTTTGTGGAACACTTGTCTAGCCAAATTTAAATGCAGTATAAATCGTTATCATCTGAATTCTGGGTTTTTTTTCTTGTCATTTTTTTGTTTTCTTTCATATTATGTAACCCCTTTAATCTTGCTATCTTTATTATTTGCTTGGTGTGAAATGATTTTTAAATAAAAACACCCAGACTTAAGAATTACTCTTGTTATGTCGTATGGACAAGTAAATATAGTAGGCATATTGCTATTTTTTATTATTTATCGTTTGTTCTCGTTATCATACATACATTCCTAAGGTGCTGTTCCGGAAAGCCACGTTCCCACGTTTGGCGGAGGTGTGCTAGCATTACTCGAGAGCTTTTCCCAATCTCTGATCTACCCTGATCTATTCAGGAACGGAGAAAACCAATATGCAACGTAAGATAAACGTGATCAAAATAAGATTTAAAAAATACAATTCAAGATTTAATATCTGAAAAAAGTTTCATCTAAGACATTTATACCTTGATAGAGTTCAAAAGCGTCTCCGAGTCATTGTTAGAAGATAATTATTTCCACACTCCAACTCTTTCTCACAGGCGGGATGTGGCGAGACTACCACTGATCTACCGTTACTATCATGAAAAAGAGCTAAGACTAAGTGCATCTCCTGGTTCTACAAGGTCTGACTTTCACGGCCATGTCACTTACGTCGAATCAAATCACCCACATTTCCTTCGTATTCCATCGGTGATAAGTAAGCTCCACTTAAACATTATCTTCCCGCGAACCACTGTCCTATGAAAAAAAAAAAAACAAACTCCCAAGTGGATATTTCTCTTCTACAATCTTAACCTGTTCATCTCTAGAGTCAACCGTCAACTTCTCTTCTTATTCAGATGAAATATTCCTTAACGTAACCATGTATCTCGAGTGGCAACCGGGCCGTTGCACAAGGCGAAACTTACTGTAAAAAAAATCTCTTTCACTTGTACGTATTTTAAAGGCTTCGGACAGAGCATTACCTTAAAATTATATCAGTAAATACGCTAATCTATTAGCTCAATTCTTGGAAGATGGTTGGAAGAGCCAAGACATCGCTGCCCGGCGTGTGTTTATCTAGCTTCTACTTTATTCGATATTTCAGAGTTTAGGATCATGACCTCGGTTCCTGATTTATCGAGCACCCAGCGGAAAGCTATCCAACTATGGTGAGGGTCTGGGCCATGGGTTAACAGTAGGAGATCGCCCATTTAGATAAAGGTCTTGAATGTTATGTCTTGTTGAGTGATGAGGTTTGGGAGTGGTTGAAAAGACTCAACCAGTAGTAATGTAGACATGACGTCTAAACTGTTATGAGTTGAGGGTATTAGATAAGTATTGTTATTTGGTGAGGGTCGAAAGTTAGGCGTGTAGGTTTATTTTGTTCCTAGGTATTGTTGTCCGTCAGTAAGAGAAAGAAGGGCCCAGAAATCGGTTGCTGTACTAACAACGGCTATCAGATTATTTGAAAATGGGAAAAGATTAGACGGCGAAATTGACAAGCGATGTCGATGTTACTGTATTTACTATTTCGACAAAGAATATTAAAATAAACACAACAAAATAGAGAGTAGATGAAAAGAAGCGAGAACCGAAAGAAAAAAAAAATGGAAAAAGGGAAATAATTAAAAAAAGAAGAAAAAGAATGAATGGAATAATAAAGGAAAGAAAAAAGAGAAATTAGAATTTATTCGAGAGAAAAAAGAAAAAAAAATACAAGTAAAAAGCCAGAAATATATAAGGAAAAAGAATGGCGAATTAAGGTAAATTCCAAAAGGAAAAGTTAATAATATGAAAAATATATAAGAGATATTCAAAAAAAGATAGGAAGAAACAAAAGAGGAAAGAAAAAAAAAAGTTAGAAATAAATTGGTTCACTGTATCGTGCACGACAATTTTTCTTTCTTGAAACTAGCTTAGATGTTTATAAGTATACCATTCGTCCATGGTTTGAATAATGTTGCCCCATATGACCGGTGATTTTGCTGTATATTTAGAGATTCTCGATAAAATCCCCAAAAAACAGCAATATTATTGGTCCTGATAAGTTATCTCGGCTTTATAAGTCTACCATTCATCCATGGTTTGAATAATGTTGCCATATATGACTGCTGATTTTGCTGTATATTTAGAGATTCTCGATAAAATCCAAATAATCAGCAATATTATTGGTCCTGATAAGGTATCTCGGCTTTATAAGACTACCATTCATCCATGGTTTGAATAATGTTGCCACATATGACCGGTGCTTTTGCTGTATATTTAGAGATTCTCGATAAAATCCGAATAATCAGCAATATTATTGGTCCTGATAAGGTATCTCGGCTTCACTTACTTTGGCATTGCCATAATTTAGTTTCCCTGTACATTTTCTCTAAATAATTTTATGGTAATTGGTCGGATGGAATTCTCTATACGATTTCATTTTTAAATGTTATTTTTAATTCCCACCCCACAGAAAAAATATACATATAGTAAGTAGTTAGGACTACATAGAGAGGTATTATATTGTCTGTAATAAGAATGGTAAGTACGAATGTGTTTTGGTGTAGAGAATACTGTGGTATGTTCGGGTCATTAATTGTGGCTGGTTAAGTTTAAGATAAGACAGATTGAAGACCAGCATTATCTTATTCTTCCCTTTTGACCGTGTGTCACAATTTTTTATAATATCAAAATTAATATTACTTTCTTCTATGGTACCTAGACTTTATGAATTTTACTAGACTGGTGCCAAGGTTTCATCAATTCGCAGTTGAACTAGCTAGAGTTCTATATTAACAGATTATTTTCTCTTAATTCTAGTCTGTCAAAATCCCTTCTGGCTTCATGCTTTCTAGCCTACTTTAATCATCAAAAATTCATATCTCAATGGCTATCTACTTACCTCCTGATTACTCTTTTGTTCTCTGGCCTTAAGAATGTGTCATGGTTGCTTTAGTAACTTCGTTGGGGTGAACTCGATTCAAAAAAATAATTTAAATTATTTCAGAGGACGAAACGCGTCGTTATATAGGATTTTTTTCAATATATATATAGTCGAGTTCGACGTATGAGGGTCAAGCAAATCAGTTCCCAAGAAACCGACAGCCCGAAAACGGCACATGAGATTTGATTATAGTGGTGAAGGTTTCGTGCAGGACCAACCGCACTTTTTGAAAGGCCGAATTCAGAGACCTGGTGCACTAAGTGCCACAAGGTCCCCAAGCGACACTCCGCAGGTTTTGAACTCAGAGTTGTCCTTCTCCTAGACCAGTTGCCATCTAAGGCTATAGAACCCAGTCCGTTCTGCTACTTACCCATAGCTGGAGGGAGAAGAGGTGGATTCACACCTTTCCCAAGGTTATTAGCACGTAAGTGAATGTAATGGATTCGACTGGAATTCGAACTCGACTCTGCGATTCCTCAATCCAAGCCGCTATCCGTTACTCCACCTTAACTCATACATATATATGAAAGAGAGGGTGATAGATTCTCTATTGTATCTTGGAACACAATCATAATATCGGGAGGAGAAATATAAAAATTACTGAAGTGCCTATGTCTGCTAATGAATAAAGTCTTGCTACATTCCAGACAGACAGAGAAATAAATAGTTAACAAAGTATACAACCAAAAGCAAGTCTTCATTTGCGACAAAACCAGGCTTTTTTGCGAGATAATAACCCATAGAGTTAAATATATAAAGCTGAAAAAGCAGGCACTTGGGAATAAAGCATAGAAAAATAGATTAATCTAGGTATTATGTGGCAACGCTGCCAGCCATACAATAAAACTCGGTTAATCTACAAAGAGAAAGTACCACGTGCTTTGGAAAAAAATGCCTGCTCGCGTTCTTGTTGCAGTGACATAAAGCCTAAGTGGAAAGGAGTTTTGTCATCTTTCCAAGCATTATCTTATCCCAGAAATGAGCTGGAATTTGATATCTTTTAATAATATAATATGAACATGAACCTTTCTTTATTTTTGCAACGAAAATAAAAATAAAAATATATCGAAATTTCAATTTTACTTCGAAATCTGATCCCATTTCTTCGGCCTTATTAGCAGAGAATTTGTTTCAATACCTTATTATAACCACCTGACATCAGACCGTATTCGAGTTATAACAGTTAGTGACCATTACCTTATGCCGTCATTGAAAACATTAATGAATGACAATACAAAAAGAAGAATCACATTTATACAATGGACCAATTAATTCTAGATTAATTTGCATTTTAAGGCTACACAAACATTTTTCATGTTATTTAAAGCCAGAAAATATTTTTTTTTACATTGTAATCTCTTTTTCGTGAAGGGAAATAATGATTTACTAATACAAGTCCTACTAATACCACTTTATCCAACACCCCAGCTTCTAGCCTGATAATTGAGTTATGTGTTAGTACGATCCCAAGCAATCTGACACTATTGTATTTAAATCCCATGTGAGAGAAAGTAACAGTTTAAAAATGAAATCTGTTGCGAATAAAAGAATGATTAAAGAAATAGTAATCAAATTATAAAAAAAATGAATCAACAATTCAGATTAAACATGAAGATGTTTGTGTAATTATTAATGATGAAATTCAGAAATAAAGGAACCATATCTGTGTAAGTTTTGGTAATTGCTCGATAACAAGACAGTGAAGTAAACATTCTCCATAGTATTGTGTCGTTATTTTAATGAGCATGTATCGTTTCCAAAGGTTATTCTTTTTCGTCATCCTATATAATCAAATGCATCTGTTTAAGGAACACTTTAAAATCTGGATTTGTTTTAGTCGTGTTAGGTAAATCAAATCATTGGGGCATGTATCGTTTATTTTAAATAGTAAGACTGTTGTTAGTTATCGTTCTATTATTTCATTTATACTGGGTGTCCTAAAAGATGACATCATTTTGTAATCTAATAACGTAGTCAGTTCTCTCTCAAATGATCTTAAATTTTACCAAATTGTGTAATTTATTATTACTTTATTCCTACGCCGGCACGCGGCTCTAATTTAGCTTCTCTTATTCAAAACTCCCGTTTGCTGCAGGATTATTTTCCCGTCAGCTGCAAATTACAGCCTTTACCGGCTACGTTGTATAGTCTTAATTTAGCCAGTATTTTCTGTGTGATGGTAGGCGCCTCCTTTCCGCCCTCAGTTTTTTTTTCATATTTTAAACTTCTAGGTTATTTTAAGCTTTAACTTTTATACTTAATATCTGTGTATATACCAGGTGACTGCACTAAATTGGAACCATTCTGTAGTCTAATAACATAGTAAATTCTCGCTCAAATGATCTCAGTTTTTGCACATTTTGTTAAAATTTAAGTTGACTGTGTGGACATATCACAGTGAGAACCTACCAGAAAGATGGTGCCAATATGATGTTGAAATAGACACCACGTTCACCTGACTGGAAGCCTTGTGAATTTTTTTCTATGGACGTAATTGAAAGGGCAGGTCTATATCGCCATTCTTCCTAGAAGACTAGAGGAAGTTAAGCAGAGAATCACTGAGGCGCTTTAGAATGTTACGCAACATATGCTACAGCGTATCTGGCAGGAGCTGGACTATCGCCTTGACTTGTGTCGAGTCACAGGTAGTGCGCATCTTGAAGATTTTTGAAACTTTGTGCAATCGGTTATAAAATCTACATTTCTTTGAATAACTTGTTCGAATTTAGACAAATCTTTTACTATTCAACATGAAGCTTATATAATTACGTTTGCCTTGGACATGAAGTTACTCAAATACTCGCATTTTAAATGATGTCCAATTTTTTTTTTGTGGGGTGGGACACCCTGTATTTTTAAACACGTTTAAATACTCGTTAAAACTGGAATATATAAAGTGGATCAGTCTTTTAAAAAAGGTCCTGTTTAGTTTGTTGTTTTAGTATTTTAAGTGGGTTGATTTCCTACAGTTGCTATCCGTTTTATGGTGATTTTCTCTTATCATGACACGCCTACTGGAGGATCTTCCTTCTTTTAGGATAAAAGAATCGGTTATGATACTATGTCCAATATGGAGCCTGGGTATAATCACTTCTCTTCTAGTTTGTTTCTGAAGCCATTCTCTTATAGTAGTTTTCATTTTGTACATGCCTGTCTATATTTCTGAGATGAGGTATTATGTACATTCAGGTATTGAACTCACACCCTTTGGGTCCTGTCACACATGGCACAGTGGATAAAGACGTTGGTTAGATCCAGTGGGAGGACCCAAAGTGTGTGAGTTCAATACCAGGTTAAGGCGGTGGAGAACTTGGAGAGAAGAATTAACAGGAGATAACTGACATAACTGACAAAATAAAGGGTTCCCTTCGACATTCCAACTAACTGAAGAAGGCCGGAGCTTACAAATGCCGAAACGTTGTAATAAATATGGCGACAAAGTTGTGGACAATAGTCTGAATAATGTAAATAGTGTAATTTTGTACAGTTTGTTTGAACAGGAATTTCATAATTTCTGCTATTCTCTCTAATTGATTTATTGATTGTTGGTTTCACGTGTCTAGATGGGATTTTGGTATTTAAGAGGTTTGATTTTTTTTTTTATCATGGATGCGTTTCTGCCTGTTGAATATGCTTTATTCTTCCCTGTGATACATATATGGCTTGGTATCCAGCCAAAGATAATCTCTGTTTAAGCTATTTATGCCGTTGTGTCGTTTAATTATGAGTGGTTTAGACATGTCTTTGTTTTGTTTTTCAGTGCTCTGATCACTGATATGGAGTCAGTGTGTATAATATATATATATTTTTTTAAAGTTTACATGAATTTACGATGTCCAGGGCCAAGTCGATAGCTGTCAATGCAGCAGGAAATATGGAAGTTTTAAATTCAGAACAGGGGGTAAGTAAATTGAACATAGAATAGGCCGGTCTATGGGTAGTTTCTCACAGCACCACACATTGATACACAACTACATTAATACTCTAAAAACAGGAGTCGGGTAGAGAAATTGTCTATTCACGTCGAGACATTAATATGGCTGTCATTCACAGCATCAAACTCGTTCAGAAGTACACGGTCCCTCAGTTGTATACAAACGTTGACACAAGTCGATGGCTATCATTAATTTCAAGCGAGTGAAGCGAGTACGTTTTAGTGAGTCACATACTTCTTCGAACGTTGAAGATTGGTGCCACAGATTCACAAAGTCTTGTACCAGAAACCACTTTACTTTAGAACGTTCATCAACTGCAACAAGTAAAAAGGACACACCATGTACTCGAGAGAATCAAAATGCTGACCTTCACTATTTCAATTAAATCCAATGAAGGAAGCTCCGATCAATAATGGGGAAAGCGTTATGACAGCAACTGGACTTGAGAATTCTATTTCCCTCCCCACCACAAAACAAAATTAAGATAATTATCTTATTTTTTATTAGCTTCATAACTCTTTCTCCAGTATTCTTGGCAGCTTCCTTCCTTGAATTTAAATGATGTAATGTTGAATGTCAGCATCATGAATATTTCCTTCTCTTGAGTCACATTTGACATCCATTTTACATGTGCTATCGTTTACACAGCCAGAATTACGGCACCTGGTAATCTCAAGCAGTCACATATCTGAAAAGACCCGGCGTTGCTTCGATGATCGAGATATAACTGAGGTTTCAACGTGATATAGTTGTAATCATCATTTGTCGGACGTAGCCGGGATAATCAAGCCAGTGCGAGCGATCTTTTCCTTGTCTGTATATTATGTGATACGCCAAGACTAAATACAGTTTTGAATTCAGAGTTACTTTCTCCTAGAGCAGTTACCACCCAAGGCTATAGAACCAAGTCTGTTCTGTTGTTTACCCATAAATGGGAAAGAATTAGGGTGTTCATACCTTTTCCAAGGGTAATAGTACGCAAATGAATTTAATGAATTCAAGTGGAATTCGT
>CAHIKZ030000985.1:997500-1005000 GCA_903632075.3 Acanthosepion pharaonis | reverse complement strand
AGGTCCTTACTCGATTAGATAATTGTTATATTTATTTTTTATATGTTTATATTTGATTTGTAACCTGTAGTCGATATTAAGTTTGTCAAATTTTCTTAATTACACAGCGGCCCTTTCAGTAAATGCCCTTCGGTTTTAGTTCCCCCCACCCCATCTCTCTCTCCCACCCCCTTTTTCTTTTCTTTTCTTTTCCTCTCTCTCCTCTTCTTCCGATCATTAAGACCAGATCGTCTATTGTGTGTGTATGTCACTACATTACACTACATGTATTAGACATCCGACAACATTCATATTTCTCTCACTTAAACCGTCTTTGACTCTCCTCTTTAAAACTTCTCTCTGTTAAATTTTAATCTCCCACCTGCTCTCGTCTGTTACCCTTCTCTATAGATCTAACATTCGTCCCACACTCTCATACTTACACACTCTCTAAATTATATTTTTTATTCCCGGGTTGTTTTTTTCTGTTTTCTTTTTGAATTTGTAGGTCTGATGAATTGGATCGTATTTACGATTCGAATGGAATAAATTATGATCATGGAATATTAGTGTTTAAGGCTTTTTATTATTATATATATATATATATATATATATATATATATATATATATATATATATATATATATATAAAATGGATTGCTCTTTCAGTGTTCTGTCTATGGATTTTTCCAATCGATTGTTTCATAGAAAATACCCAAAACTCCACCGAATTTCAAATTAATTTCTTCGTAGATTGTTTTAACATTTAGATATTTATCAAACCTTAACCTCCCAAATATGCACGTTAAAGTAACGCGAACTGACAGCGTCTAAGAATTTGAATGAAACCTGTCGTGTAATTTATTGAGGTTGTTGTAACTTCTTCCTTTAATGTCGTTCTTATCATTCACCCCTTAGCCATCTATATCTAGAGACGAGACGCGTTAAATTTGAGCAATATCGAGCCGACACACTGGGGTTAAAATAGGAAACTAAAATGATACATATGACACACTCATATCCTCTCTCCCACCTCACTTCCTCACTTCGTTAACTTTGCGTATACTTGATGAGGTCCGTAAAAAACGTGTGAATTTCTTTTCATATTTCATTTCAGCTTTTGGAAGTAAAGTCTGATGATCCAGAACCCTGTTAAAGGGGTTATGGTGAAATAGCTTATTACATGGAATCTTAACGTGGTCTGTCTTTTATTCAAACATATCTGCTCTGAATTTTACATTGAGCTCTCTCCTCAGGTCTACCCATACGGATTACCTAAGTTTGCATAAACTATATATATCGCAGAGTAAAGTATAGCATAGGAAATATTAGAGTCTTTTTTGTGGTGAAGAACATTGATTCGGAAATTCTTGAAAAAATCAAATTGTCGATTTTTAATGAAACTTTCAGGATTTATTGACTAACGAAATTATGTTGGAAATGTTTAATTTATAAAATGTTGGTAAAATTATGTTTTATTTATTTCTGTTAGCCGTTAATTTAATTAATGCAATTTCGACAAATTACAATTTTTAGATCTTAACATTTATATTTGTTAAAATGAGGACAACTCTGAGAATTTAAATCGTCAATTACTTTTTGTAAAACTGAACCCCTGGTTACCAAAAATCTGCTCCGATTCGTAAAATAACAAAAATGCCACGAAACTAAGACATTATTGAGAAAAGCTTTTAATTGATTTTATGAATAAGATATATTACTGACAGTACTGTGTTCAGAAAAAAATGAATTTTTAAAATAATTCTTTCAATTTTTTAATTTTTAATTATAATTTATAAAATATTAAATCATTTAAAATTCCGCCTTACTTTATAGAGATTAGATGATATTGTTTGAAATTAGAAACTATTTACTAACCATAATTGGAAAAATTTGTACAATTCATTGACGCCCAATATTTGATAAAGAAATTTGTAATTTTTTTTATGTATAAAATTAACGATTTTTATATATACGGATGTCCATATGTGTTCACTATAATAAATTTAAAAGCGAAAACACCTACAAATCAAAACATTAGATTACGGAGAATATTTCCATAAATTATCAAGATTACTGAATAGTTTAAGATTATATAAAAAGGCACTCACGTTATATTCTTCAAGTAAATTTTGCAGATATATCCACGAGAGAAAGAAATTAGATAAGTTGTCAAAACTTTAAATAATCAACTGCCTCCTTTTTAAAATGAATTTCTGCCAGATTTTAAAATTAAAGTAATTTTTGTTTTAAATAAGATTGACTAAACTTTAAATCTGCTCACATTCCTCAAATAGTTTAGTATAATTTTCAACCAGTTCGACATTCCATCTACCTGAAGAAGGCCAGAGCGTAAAACGGCCGAAACGTTGTAATAAATATGGCGACAAAGATGAGGACAATAATCCGAATAATGTAAATAGTGTACATATTACCACATCTCAGAAATATATACAGATACGGAAAAAATTATGTTCGATACATAAATGATACTTTAGTCTATTTTCTTTTTCGCTTTCTTAAGTGACATGTCCCTTTAGGGCGTAGGCTAAACTGCTCCTCCACACCCACACCACATTTCATTATTGCCTTGACTTTTTAGAAAAGATATTGGAGTGAATCTCCCTTTGACTTTTATTCAACTATTTGAACCAGAGAATAAATAGAGTCTTACTTTTACCAATGACGTTAGGTCAAAAATTCAACTGAATAGGCTGGGTCAGAATTTGAGTTTGGCTCACTGTACATAAGCAGATGATGTTAAATTTATTATTGAAGAGAATATTTAACTTCAAATATGCACGCTATCTGTTTGGAAATTTACAAACAGTATTTCACACACCCACATGATATAAATCTCAATTATTTATCACCGCAAATATTTTTGAACATTACCTGCTTGCCGGAGAGATTTAATACCAATGAAGAATATCTAATCACACAGTTCGAACAATAATGAAAACTTCAGAAAAATAATATTAGAACTTATATATATATACTTAGAAAAGGATTTAAGGTCAAATATAGATCGAAATCCGACAGAATAAGTCAAAAAAAATATCGGAAACGCTTATCAATCTAAAAGGATTCACTTTGTTAGATTGATAAAAGTTTCCAATATATTATCTTATATATATATATATATATATATATATATATATATATATATATATATACATATGTGTGTGTATGTGTGTCTGCCTGTCTCCAGTTCTTTTAACATATCCGCTAACTTTATTAACTATTTAAATACATCTTTATATATATATATATATATATATATATATATATATAGAGGAGGCACGATAGAGTAATGGATAGCGGAATCGGTAAGACGATTTCGAATACCAGTCGAATCATTTATACCCTTGGGAAAGGTATGAATCCCTTTATGGGTAAATAGCAGGACAGATTGGGTTCTATAGCCTTGAATGGCAACTAGTCTTGGAGAAGGACAACTCTCTCTGAATTCTAAACCTGCGGAGGGTCGTTTGGGGACCTCGTGGCACATAGTGCACCAGGTCTCTGAATTCGGCCCTTCAAAAAGTTTGGATGGTTCTGCACGAAAACTTAACCACTATAATCAAGTCTCATGTGCTTGCTGATGTCGGACTGTCTTTTCCTGGGAACTTATGACCCTCATACTTAGAGTTTGATAGGAGTCGCGAGAGACAATATATATGGGCAGCAGTTCTTCATTGATATAAGTTTGGTTAAAGACCAATGACATATCTCTATTAATTCTTTCGAGTTATTTATTGCATATTTGTTTATTTTCATTGTTTCGGCTATACTATATGCAAATGTAAACTGTTTAATGTCCGAGAACGTTCAGTAAGCGTTAGTCATTATAAAAGACCTACACTGTTTTGTGCTATATATTTTTCAAATACCGCGTTCTAACATCACTAGACTGACGGCCATATAACGTTGAAAAGAGCGTTTCTCTTACTATAAGCAAAGTTAAACAACGTCGATCCTGGTCTGTACCAAAATTGGTGGCAGGTTGGAATACCATTTGCTGTAAGTTTGTATGTGCAGTCGGTGTAATTGATAACTGCAAGGAATTAGTAATCGGATTGCCGCGTTCTTCATATTCACTTACGTGCAAATACCGTAAGAGAATATATGGATCCATCTTGTATCCCCCAACTATGGGTTAATTAGTAGGACTTTTTTCAGTCACTCATTATTATCTGAAAAAAATCCTTACATCTATGAATCTTTTTCTGGAATTAAATAACATGAATCTAACCCGTAAAAAATTGGCTAATCAATTTAAAAGAAAGTTAATGTCATCATGAAGAAGTGGGGACGCGATAATTGAAAAGGAAGAAAATAAAAAAAACACAGAGAACCAGATTATGGAAATTTCTAACACTTTTAACATAAAGTAATTCAAATATTGGACACTTTATCTGTAAATATAGACCGGAAAGCCAACAAAAACAAATGAGAGAAATTTTTTTTTTTGTTTTTGTTTTTTTAATTCTTAAAGAATTTTACTTGGGATTTAAATTTCTTATAGACTCCTGGTCAAAATCTTACGACCAGATACAAAAGGGTTAAGAAAATAGAAAAGACTGTTATTTAATGAAATATATTTGCGAAACATTTACAGTTAACAATAAGAAAATGTAGTTTACAAACAAACTAGTGAATATTTTAAATTTTTAATTGATTAATTTAAACAAACATTGACAAAGTAGTTTTTGATTGGTCATAAAGATAAGACTATGTAACTAAAAACAGGAAATACAGCACGAATAATCAACAAACGCAATTTAATATTCAGTATATTTATATGCAATTTTTTTATTATAATTTTGCGAAATTATTTGGAAAATCCGCTTTGGCATAGTGATTATCAAGTTCTGCCTGAGGGAGTTTGGGATGCTTGCCCAGGCTTCATAAATTGCAGCACGAAGAGTGTCCAAAGTTTCAAATTGCGATCCATGTTTATATACATCCTTAGCCATCCATCTGGATGGCTCAAAAGTTGAATGTTGTTTTCGATAAAAAAACAAATCCTTCGACCTTCGAGCGTTGTGCATTGCAGCATTGTCCTGCTGGAAAATACAGTTTACACCACGTAGACAAGGGCCTTCAGTAATTAATGATGCATTTCTTAACATTTTAATGTAACTAGACGACCTTTTATCGCCTTTAACTCAAGACTTCCACTGTACGAAAACGAACACAAGGCCATAATTGATCCACCTATGTGTCGTGTTGAGAAAATTTATTTGGTGACATCTTTTGTATGTTAGTAATGCTGACAACCGTCTGGACCATCAAGGATGAATTTTTTCATCGTCTGAAAACAACAATTTATCTACATCCCAAGTTTGATAATTAGGAAGCAAAGTGTAAACTGGAGGTTTTATGGCGAGTAAGAAGGCGAGGCCGCTGCAGCCGTTTTACGTTTTAAAACCTTTCTTATTCAAATGCGGTCAAATTGTTCGAGAGATGCATTCAGCATCTGTATTCGCTTTTATCTGATTTGACGCTAGGTTTGAATCTCTCTTAACTTCTCGCCTAATTCAACTGTCTAGAGATGGTGAAATTCTATTTGGGCGACCGCTTGATCTTTTAGAAGCATACGCATCCGTATTTTTTATGAAGTTAGCAATTACAGTTGTGCTACGGCCAATTTCATTTGCAGAAACTCGTTGCTAAAGATTACGGCTTTGAATTTCAACAATACTACTTTGTTCGAACTTTGTTAAAATTTTACCCTTAGCCATTTGCAAATCTGAAATTTAATGCTGGAAATGTGCTAAGTAGATGTCTATACACGGGAAGCTATGCGCACACTGGCTAAAATAACAATATTTTATATTTGTTAACCCTTTTGTATCCGGTCTTAAGAATTTGACCACGAGTGTATGTTCTGGTATATATTTGGAAATACTTATAATACTATATATATATATATATATATATATATATATATATATATATATATATATATATATATATATATTTATATATATATTTAAAGTGACAAATCTTAAGAAAATAATTAAAGTATTTGAGAATTAAATTCTAAGAAAATTGATTTGCAGAATCAATATTAGAGAGTTCAGTATCAGTCTGGAAAATATATATATATATATATATATATATATATATATATATATATATATATATATAGCATGATTTAAACGAAAACTTGGGGTGGGAATAAAAAAAATGAAAATCTGCAAAGACACGTATGTATGTAAGACGCACTGAAATTTCTGCAGACCATATTCAGGAAAAGCTTTTAATTTTCATCCTGAACCATTAGGTGATTATGAAATATTAGTAAAGATTTCAGCTCTATCCAGTAAACTGTGAAGTGTTGCTGAACGTTTTTCATTCGTTGCTAGCTGTGGACATTTTCTAGTAATCATTTAAGGCATCTTTGAATATCCGTCCAGCAAACAATATTTGGCGGACTCAAATGTAAAAATAGTGTAAAATAAAAAAAAGTGTAAAAATAAAACCAAAAGTATCGAAGTTAAAATAAACGATAGTTTATATATGCATTACACAAGGAATGCAACTGTATGTAAAAGACAATCATTAAAACTATGCTATTAAGAATCAGCTTCTTTGTGGATGTGAGGCCTTAATCATCAGAGGTCTAAGGAAACGAACACGCTGCAGTGTGGAGTTTCTTAATCTACGTTCTACTACATTTGGAAGCAATAGAGAAAATGTGGAAGGAAACGTTTGTCTTTTTATAGACTCAAATAGAGCCGCCTAGCGGACATTTTTGAGGAAGCCAACCCATACTATCAATAGATTCGGACTTAAGGTAGAAAGTTCTTTTGTGAAAATATTGTATGTGTTTACACTTTTAAATATTGCAAGAATTCCAAGAATTTTTTTCTTTCATATATAAAAAAACAAACTACCACTGTAGTGTAACATAAACCAAACGACTAGTTACTGATATTTACGCTGACTTACATTATTTTCTTTTTTTGAAATTTTAGGTTAGATAATGAGTCTGTTGGTTCAGATTATATTTTATATCAGGGTCAGCTCGTGGTGATGAATGTCGCCGGTAATTTGTTAGGATATTTTCTTTTTACACTCATCTGTCTACGTATCACTTTGTGTATGTAGGTCTTCGTAATTCTTAATCAAGCGTCATATTTGTTGGCGTGTTCCGTTCGCCCTTTGAAATATTAAGAAACATTAAAATGAAGGAGAAACAGAAAGAAACGCGGAAATGAAAGAGAAGCAGGAAGAAATAGGACAATGAAGAAAAGACATAAAGAGACGCGAAAATGAAGAAAAAATCGAAAGAACACAGAAATGAAGAAAAAAAAAGGAAGACGTTAAAATGAAAAAGAAAGAGGAAGAAACAGTAAAATGAAGAAGAAACATGATGAAACATAAAAATGAAGAAAAGACACGAAGAGACGCGAAAATCAAGAAGAAAGAGGAAGAAAGAGGAAGAAACAGGAAGAAACAGGAAAATGAAGAAGAAACATGATGAAACATAAAAATGAAGAAAGGACACGA
>CAHIKZ030000985.1:947500-992500 GCA_903632075.3 Acanthosepion pharaonis | reverse complement strand
ACTCGCCAACTCATCAGTACGTTGGCCTCAACAGGGAAAGTAAAAAAAAATCGTTTTTTAGAGTAACAATCAGTTACCTTTGCATTATAGAAGACCGTTAGAAAGACTGTCAAGGAATCCAGGTCGGAAGAAAAACGCAAGAAAATGCAAAAGCAGGAATTGTTGGTAACCTGATGAAACGTTTCACAGGGAGCATATAAACAATGTCTTGTTTGTCTTCGTAAGATAATTTATTGGGAAAAATGACATAAATTTGGCTACAATATTAAAGAAATGGTATAAATATAAACCAGAAGCAATGTTGGAAATAGACCCAGAAAGTGAAGGACTTCTCTCTCTAGACAGATAATATTATTTAAGCTCGGGAAATCTGACGCTTTTGAGATAGATAAGAAATTAGTAATTATCAAAATATTGATGGTTTACTGCCCCACATGATGCAAGAATGGATTCCAATGATAATGGAAATATATTGTTTAAAGGCATATCAACTCCTTATATGGGTCATTTAATGTCGAAATTTAGTTTTCTTGTGAGCATGAGTTTTTTTTTCCTTTAAAAATTCTATGGTATGTTTATTTTTTTTACAAAAATCTGTCGCTGATAATTTCTTTAAATTTTTTATCTATACATTGAGTTTTTTTACCACAGTTTGGTGTTTCACTATTTACCTAAAGCTCAGACTCTAACAGGTGCTAACACCCCGGGTCGGGTTGAACTGGGAACCAAATCGAGAGGTTGTTCCACGCACGCCAAAGCCTCCTGATCAGGGGTTTTGTTGATGGGTGTAGTTCATTGTATCTAGGACGATGTAAATATTGAATAAATACCAGGAACTGGCTAAGGTGTCGAAGAGGCTATTGGAGATGAGTGTTTATGCAAGTCCTGTCGTAATTGGTGTCCAGAGAAAAATACCTAGAAATTTGAAATATCACTTATGGAAAATTAGGATTTAGATCAAGATTATAGGCCACCAAAACTGTCATGCTTTATTCTGCAAGGATTCTACTGGGAAGTTAGTGAATTTTGAGTAGTATGTAAGAATTCTTCTACTCGGGTTTTTTGTTAAATGTCAAAATTCGCAGTGTATGTGTTCGATACAATAACATAAAATATCGTTATGGGACAGCTCGTAATTCGGCCGTTTAGAATAATCCCACGGTTTTCATTGAAAGAATAAAATGCAGTAGAAAGTTACTACGTAGTATCAGCAAATAAACATTAATTTAACGACAAGAATACAAGAAGCTGGTTATAAATTTTAAAGTAATGTCATTTTGTTTTGGTTAATAAACATATGGAATAGAATATAATTTGTATGAGTGTACGTATTTGAGAAACTGAAATTTTGTGTGTGTTTATGTGAAACAGTCAGTACGTATGTGCGTGCTTAGTTGTAAATGGGGATACAAGAGATAGAATTTAGTTCTTACTGTGAACTGTGTTTCAGTAGTTTGGAGCGGTCTCTTTGTATTTTGTCAGTCCGGTAGCTTTTTGCGTGTGGACTTGAATTGGGTCTTGAAGATAAGCAGCTAGAGTAACGTGGAACTTGATGACATCTGTGCGTCTGATGTTTGGGTCCGGACTTAGTCAGTTTTATACACTTTTTTGTAACAGCATCGGCTCCTGATTTATACCATTTATTTCTTCTTAATTGGTGCTAAAATGACACCTGCTATATCTTCTACGTCCCCACGATATGTTGACTGTATCTACGTAAATCTTGATGAAATATTTGAATAAATGTTTTTGTGGCCACAAGTCTTGTTGAACCTCAGGCCTGACGACTAAGATTTCCATTGGCTACGTCAATGACCGACATCGTATAGTAATAATAATACCAATAATGATAATAATAAAGGAATATTGTTCATTATTCGCTACAGTATATGAATCACCTTTTCTTCATTTGAACAAAGATCTATGCGGTAAAATAATTTTGACAGAAATGTTATAAAATATTTTTTATAGAATCCACAAATATTACATCAGTCTTTTTCAACCATGTTTAATTTCTGGTAATTTTTTTTTTCCAAAAATCTGTTTACTTTCCTTAGGCGATGTTGAAACTCACCTCTGCAAACTACCGGAATAATATCGAAAGTTTTTTTTCCCATTTATTTTTTTTTTAATGTCAATACAACTCTGATCTGCAAAATGTTAATGGCAAATTCGTTTTTCCTAACTTCTTTCTATTATTAAGTACAATCACATATAATTCTGATTTATTTCTCCGTGTTTTCACTTGCAGTTTCATCTTCTTTCTTTCTGCTTTACTGTGGCAGTTTAATATATACATATATATATATATATATATTATATAGAATATACAAGAGGAAAAATGATCACTGGTAAAATTTTCGTAAAGATTATAGTCATATTTTCTATTTACAATTCAATATGTCTTCATATTGATATATATATATATATATATATATATATATATATATATATATAGATAGATAGATAGATAGATAGATAGATACACCCTTGTGAGCCAGACAAACCTACCTAGGTTTCACCTAAACGGATCGTCAGGGAAAGTTTCCCTGGCGATCCGTTTAGGTGAAAACTAGGTAGGTTTGTCTGGCTCACTAGGTTTATCTAGGTCTGCTCTACGGTTGTATTGAGCTCTTTTGTTAGTTGTTTACTCGTATCGAGGTTTTTTCTTTGGGCTTCAGACCTGCATCTGTGCGATTTTTTGTCGACAGAAGTTCATGTTTTTAGACCTTCTTTTTTTAAAACCTTTTTTGCCCTCGAGATTGATTTGATTAGCAAATAAAAAATTCGAGGGTTTTTCGAAAAACGAGTCTAGTTATATATATATATATATATATATATATATATATATATATATATATATATATATATATAACTTGATTTAACTTATCTTTAAATTTAAACATGTATAATTTATTTTATCTCATACCAAATTTTGCGAAGTTGTTCGAGCAGAAAACTTCAATACAACATCCGATTTTCATATATACACACACACAAAATCACGATTAAAAAAAAAAACATTTTTAAGGTATGCTATATTCGTGGGTAACATGCTCGTTATCAGAGATAGAGCATGTGCGGATATAAAAGTGGACACTGAGGTCAAAACCAAGCGGCAACGGTGCTTCATGGTTGAACGCAATCTTCAGGCCAATTCAGTTTGTATCCGTTTATCTTGCGAGATAAAGTCCGCGCTCAGTTTGAACAAAATTCATTGGTGAAACTGGAGTGACCTCTCCAGGGCGCAGACCTGTGTGATGGTATATGTAGGCCAGGTGATGCCCAGACTACATAACCACCACCTCTGGGGCGCACTGACAAGATCCGAAGGAATACAGGGCATTATATTTGGTGCCGGTTTGTCTGCAGGACTTACCCGAAAGTTGTCAGTGTTGGTAGCCCAGCTTCTTCGAGGATTAGCTCCAGTTATTACATCCTGATTTACTTCTATAGCTCAGGTCATTGCAATAGAATTAATTACGAAAATTTTGTCTTGGCCTGAAAATAGCGTTCAAGCATGAAAAACTGTCGCTGCTTGGCGTTGCCGTCAGTGTAGAAAAAGGCTCATGAGAATCACAAAAATCTGAAGTCGACCAATTATGAATCAAATTAACCTTATTAATCTGCTAACTACAATATGCACAGTAGCTGTGATACGACACACGTCAAGCCGTTTGTCAAGCTCCTGCCAAACACGCTGTAGCGTGTCTTGCGTAAAAACTCCAACGCTTAAATGATTCTCTGCTTAAGTTCAACTAGGCTTGTACGAAGAATGGGAATACAGACTTTTCCATTCATATAGCACCATAGAAACAAATCACAAGGCGTTAAGTCAGATGAATTCGTGGCTATTTCAACAGCATATTGTCTATATTACTTGAACACCCGTTCCATCTTAATTGTAGATTCTCATTGAGATAAGGTCGCGCAGCCAATTTAGTTAAATTTTAAGCATTTTTTTAATATCTGTGGTCATTTGATCGAGAATTGGCTATGTTGTTAGACTGACAATTTATGTCAATTTTTTGGGACATCTTGGTTATACACAAATATTAAGTAAAAAGCTAAAGCATAGAATAAGCTAAAATGTTTAAAATATTTAAAAAGAAACTGGAGGTTCCTTCAATCACATGAAAAATATTGGGCAAATTAAGACCTTACAACAAATTCGGTAAAGGCTGTAATTTATGTCTGAAGGATAATTAATAATCCTGCAGCGAATATGACTTTTGGACTTTAGGGTAATAGAATCAAATTTAGAGCTGCAAAAGAAAAAAAATATTTGATTAAAAACGCACATCCGGGATAGAAGCTACTTGCCATCCCTAAGTTAAACGATTGCGTGCTTCTATAGTTCCTCCTGATAATTATTGCATAAAACTCTAGGTAGCGTATTTTGGTATTGATAATATTATATATAATGCACGTAGGCTGAAAGGCATGCATTTTCGGATAATTAAAATATTACCCTGTGTGTTTTCTACCCTCATTTACGTTATAGTGTGTTATATACATATATGTAAAGTCGAAACATTCCCGTTCCTTACTTACTTTAGAGTGTACATGACTACATTAAGCTTCCCCTTCCTGGGTATGACGATAAACTACATCCAACAGCAAGGCCTCTGGTCGGAAGGTTTTGAGGAGCATGGAACTATCTCTTAATTGCTGAGGTTCCTAGGTCCACCCTGACCCGGGGTGGTAGCACCTGTTAGGGTCCCAGCTATGGACAAATAGTTAACACCAAAACTGAGTAAAAATAGATTTTAATACCAGAGATATTTTGTAAAAACATTATTACCAGAAATAACTTTTTGAAGGAAAAAAAAATATTACCAGCAATATATTTTTGAAAAAAAAATATTACCAGCAGTACATGTTTTAAAATAATATTACTAGCTATACATTTTTGAGGAAAAATATTACCAGAAATAGATTTTTGACAGAACAAAATATTACCAGGACAAAAAGTTGTTAGCATTAAATAACCCATTGAGGTTGATATGCCGTAAAACATAACAAACCAAACTAAACCATTAAGCTTCCATGATTCAGTCCTCTGCTATTCGCGGATTCCTCAGTGAAATACGCTGAGAACGAACAAATGCTATAATTGATAATTTATTACGTTGCTCTTTAAATCAATTCTCCTTTTACGCAGTTATGACTTCCAACGAACTGCGTATAATAATGTTACAAATTAAACAAAATTGTCAGCGGAATTCATACAAATCGACCTATATAAACTGAGATTTTTTTTCCAATATTCAACATATTTGATCTTCAGGAATCATATTTAAAATCCCGCCATAGATGTCTAATCATCTTCGCCCCGTGTCGATTGAAACTCGGCAAAAGTAACAAGGTCTTATTTTACACCAGGGATCAGAAAGTTTCTCTTGCAGTAAGATTTTTTTTTACCGCTTAGCTCTTCATTTTTCTTGACGACTCAAGACGTAAGCGACCATGCTTTTCCGCCCTTTCCAATCCCTTGTGACACTAAGAAATGCTTGTCTATTTACTCCCCCCTCTTATGCAGGTCCTACCACTCAATTACACAAGCTCGTAAACAGGGTAATCTGCCAATCTTGTATTTAATATATCCTGATAGTGTCACTCTCCGATCTCGCTTTCCTCATATATCCCCAAATTTCACTTTATGTATATTTGTTTTTAAATGCTCCTTACAGCTTCATGTCTATGTTATTCTAAGCATGCTTCTGTAGAACAACATTTCTGTTTTTTTCAAACCTCCTTTCATTTGTTACGAAATTGTCAAAAATATGCTGCTATACAGGAGAAGATATCATACAAGTTCGGCATTCTTTTATTTGTCGAACGAGTGAATGGCCAGCTAACTAGATGAGTTATCTCAAAGTTGCCGTGGAGAATGGATCAGGAATCCACTCCGCCATCATTACCAAGAAGAATCCTTGCTCTAACAAGAAAATATGTACCACCCTAGTTTGTTTTTTGTTTTTTTTCTTCGCGATCATATTTCACTTCGTCACAGACTGTGACCATTTTATGTTGGATCATAAAGCCTTCTATCTAGTCTTAGAGATGAATGGGCTATAACCCAACCACATTTGTCCTTCTTCCTATTCATGGGACTCAATGGGCTATAGCCGTACCGCGTTTGCCACTCTTCCTATTTATGGGAATGGATGGTCCATAGCCACACTGCGTTTGCCCTTCTCTCTATTCATAGGGACTAATGTGCCATAATTGTATCGCTTTTGCCCTCCTCCCTTTACCTGAGGATGACTACCAATTCACAGCGATGAATGGGCCATACATAACCCTTCCGCATTTCCCTTCTACCTATTCATGGAGACGAATATGCCATAACCCTACCGCTGTTCTCTCTATTGATGGAGATAAATGGGTCATAACCCTATCGCGCTTTTCCTCCTCCTTATTCATGGGGATGAATGGGTTGTTAGGGCGGATGTGATACGCTTGGGCGAGTCTGGCTCTTTTCGAGTCATGATCACCCAAGAGTATATGCGTGTGAATATAACAAACCCGACTAGAAGTCGTGTTTAGCTTTCCTATTTCTCCTCTTGAGCCGTTATTTACCACCGGCACATTCAATCTTACAGTATTTGGTATTCCTAAGCTGTCACCCATTTAGGTACTAACCACTCTCGACGTTGCTAATCTTCGGTAACTGACGAGAGCTGATATTTAAATGTGATATGTCCGTTTCTCAGGAAAGTGATTTTCACAAAATAACCGTTTCGCTCTCTTCAGTATTTATTGGAGGGGATTTCCTTCCTAACGTTTTCTTTGATGCGGTTGTGAACGTCAATTTCTTGATTATATCATTATTTTCTCTTAAACTTATATGTGGCACAGGTGTTAACCATTAGCCCGTGAGGCTTTACTCAGCCGTTATTGCTCCTGTGTTGCAAGTGGAGCTACCTTCCTCCTCATTTTAGAAAGGACAAGTTGCTCAGCTTAGCGGATTTAAACCCTGTGGCAGCAACTTCCTCGTTGCTCTAAGAACGTTGGGTTTGGTGTAATACATATGCCAGTGTGACAGTGGTCACAGGAGCTGAGAAAAGGCACAAATTTGTGTCCTTGACCCATATGCATACGTACGCATATGACGCTGTTCACGTAAAAAAGACCTTGTGTCACAGCCATCCTTGTTGGGGAGGCCGCGTAAATATTACAGGCCATATCAATTTTAGTTGTTGCTGATATTCAAGTACACAAATGATGATTCTGTTAGCTAGTACAACTTTTTGGGATTCTGTAGTGCCAGTCCAGAAAGTTCAGAGAAGGATGGTAACTATTGCCCGAAGAAAGTCTTTGTATACAGCTGACAGTTTAGATAGTTCTAAAAGAGTTTGGAGCCACACATGACAATCATATGAATGACTCGACTTGACGAAGGTATTTAAAAACATTTTGATATTTTATGTAAATCCTTTGCAGCAATTTACGGTTATGTGCAAAACTACCGTAAACGTAGCCCGTTCTGTGTTCAAGTTCAATATCGTCTATACTAAATGTGTTATAACTGATTCATATACGGATGTATTTGAAGTGTTTCGTTGCCTGCCTATATCATAATGGTCTGCCTCGTGAGAGAGATAGTTGGCCATTTTGGTTTTATGTCAGATATAAACATTTTGAGTTAAAAATAATATGAAATAACAGAATAAATTATTGTTTGATTCTCACTGATCGCTCGATTCCAGTATCCATATAATTATCAGGATTAGTTGCGGTATACGTAGAATTTATCTAGTTTAAATGCCGTACTCCATGCAAACCTTTAAACCAGGTTCTGCATATGGCAAATTGGGTCACCAGCCTAAAATTAAAGTCTGGCTGAAAATTGCCTTCTTTAAATCACAAGCTCCGTGGAACTTCGAAATCTCTCACTAAGCCGTGAGTATAAACCAATGGCTTCTGTTACCAATTATAATGTTGGTTTATACTAACGGCTTCCCCTACTTAATACTTCTCGAAGTTACTCTCGCGTGGCGATGTGTGACGTCATGAGCTACGTTGAGATTTTCGCTTCCAGCGCCTTATATGCACGTGTTTATCGTTGCTTGGAAATCATCCATGTAAACAAAAACAGACTAGCATCACATTCTTGTCCGTGTATTGCGTAATATATTGTACAGTAATTGTCATCTTTGATAATGGCTTATGTAAGCCGAAACATTAGATTGGATTAAAAATATGTATCAATATTGTGATTTTCTTTCTTCGTTTAATGATAATTTTATTAAGCTTATCAGACGTTATGAAAAAAATTTACATTAAATAAATAGAAAACACTTGTCTATATTATTTAATGAAACATGTATGAATGAAAAAATGCTGCCTAAATACACACAATACACACGCACACACACACACAACACAACACACACACATATATATATATATATATATATATATATATATATATATATACTGTTAGTAATACTCGATTGGAAAAAAAAAACTCGCATAACACAACTTGTAAGTATACCAAAACAAAATGGGTCCCGAGGAAAACAATGGAGAAACAAAAAGAAAGAACTAGAAACATCCGAACAGGGCGAAATAAATCGCCCATTGCCTTAAGTTTTTAGGCAAAAGTAAAAACCCAAGCGAGTTATAAAGCTGAAACTTATAGTGCTCAATACGCTAAGTAGAGCTGGGATAAATAAAGCAAATCCTAAAGAGCCAGGAACAACCTACCTAGGTTTCACCTAAACGGATCTTCAGGGTAAAGAGGAAATGACACGAAACAACATTTATTGATAAAACCACTAAAAACTAATTAGCATAAGACCACGTGACAGAAGAAGATAGAAAAAACCCACAGGGCTTCTATTCCAATAACCAAGATTTCCTATGCTGACACCTATTTAAAATCTCTTTTAATCGCAATTTTTAAGGCATTTGTGACATTTTCAGCTCGTATAATATAATCTGTTACAGATTCATTTTCTCGTCGCTTTAACGCGGTTAGGTCAGGATATAAAGCAATAATTTTAGGCTTACCTTTTGACAAGTAGTGTTCTCGCAAAATTTGTAGAGCTCCTCGTCCATTGTTCTTGCCTTCTATCATTATCAAAGACAAACTCCTGTCATCCAGGAATTGTATTAATTCAGCGAACACGGTCGCATTTCTTTCAATAAAAGCATTATCTTCTTTCTTGCCATCTTGGCAAAGAATGATGTCATGAAGTTTTTGTATTCTGAGGTAGCCTAAGAACTTGGTTTCCCATAATTCAAACTTGGTTTCATCTCGGTTAAAATAACTGGGCTCATAACCATTGTTGACCATGCTTGCCGCAGTCTCTGAATATGGAATCCAGTGATGTCCGTAATCTGTTCAATATCAGAGGTTTGCAGAGAAGATTCAGAGAAAGTAGCGGTTGTTAAGTAATTCTTTAAGACTTCGATATCAGGTTGGCAGTGCAGACAATTTGGGAGAAAAAAAAAATTCTAAATACTAAAATATTTGTTTCATATGAATACTGACTTTACTAATATTTTGAAAGAAGATTCCATAATATACCCAAAAATGAGGGGGACCTCAACATGACAACATGAATAACTTTAAACCCACCAATCATTCAAGCATAATGAGAGATGGCTGGTAGGACTTAATGTCTACTGATTCCCACATTTTCATGTGATAATCATATTTGACCTTTCTGATAACTGAGAACATGCTCAGGCTATACGACCGGACGCACAACTGGCTTTTAATCAAAAGTTGAACTCTCGCTGAACCTGATACATTAATGCTCGTATTTAAATCGTCCACATTACCCATTCAAATAAAGGCTGGTACGTGTGAATATTTAAAATATCCAGCATCCTTATCGGTTTATTCGCTGACCGTCTAGAGTAAATCAATTTTTTCTCGATTTCTAATTTCGATTAACTTGGAGCACGGCATGCTCATTCATTTTACACATTTTTATGTTCAATGAGTTCCTGTTATTTGGCAAGATTTTCGTTTCTTTTTCATCTCTATGGTCTGCTGGCACAAGTACAATTACAATGCCGTATATATGTTATTCAAATTTGCGATCATCTGATCCTGTATTCTCCTTTGGAAAAGCTGGTTGGTATGGATCTAAAATCATACGTTTTCATTATTTTCTGCAAATTGAAAATGTATTTACCGTTTATGTTGATATTCATTGAAGATCAATTAAATCATATAATACTTTCTTGTCAGCAGACGACCTGTTTATTTTTCTTGTTTTTTTTTCTTAAGAAGTTTATGTCAAACATTTGGCTTCGGTTATTTCTAGTTTCCAATCTGTTCAACATTTTTGCAAGGCTTTTTACGAGTGTTCTAAGCATATCGATAATGATAGTCAAAATCGTAAAACTAATATCCAAAAATTAGTTTTCATTTTGTACTCCTGTAAGGGATTTTCTATTTTTAATAAAAATATTCTTTTTAAATGGTGATCATGTTTTGGGAGGCTGGTTTTGATTAGTTCTTCTAAATCTTCATTAATTCTACTTCTCTTAAAACATTTAAACCCCCTCCACCTTCGCCTTATCCTCTAAATTCTTCGCTTTCTCCTCTAAATTCTTTGCCGCTTTCTCTAAATTCTTCGCCTTCGTCTCTAAATTCTTCGACTTCTCCTCTAAATTCTTCGCCTTCTCCTTCAAATTAACTTCGCCTCCTTCTCGAAATTCTTCTCGAAATTCTTCGCCTTCTTTTCTAAATTCTTCGCCTTCTCCTTTAAATTCTGTGCCTTCTCCTGTAACTTCTTCACCTTCTACTCTTAATTCATCGCCACCGCCTCCTCCTCTTAATTCTTTTTCGCTAACACCTCTTTTTAATTCTTCTTCGCCGACTACTCTTCTTAATTCTTCTTCTTCGCCACCGATTCCTCCCCGTCAATTCTTCTTCGCTGCCGCCTCCGCCTCCTTCACCCTTTACTTAATTTTTCTCCTCAATATTATTAAGTAATCATCGAATTACCAACTTTAAAAAATATAATTATTTAACTTAAAATATTCGTCTATGTAACGTGGACATTCATGGTTCTCTAGATCTTCCCGTCACTCGTAGCTTTTAGCAACGTTTCTTTTTACTATTCCTCCTCTTCCTTGTTCTGCAATATATTTGTACAAGCTCATTAGGTCGATGGACCACTGTTTCTCCTCTATCCATCCTGCCTTCAATATGTCCTGTGTCAAAATTCCCAAGAATTATTTTCTCATTATACGTCTTAGAAGTTTTAACTGTTTCTTTATTATTCAAATTACTAGCAGCATGGCCATGCGTTGCCCGTGCTTGATTCAAAAATCGTACTACTCATACAGCAATCGCTATCACTTGACTTTAAATAGTTATGCCCTTCCTTGCCTTTAAAGGAGTGCCCTTTGCCGTGCTGACGTTGCTACATGCCTTACTTCTTGCCTATCTCACACTGCGAATTTTTTCTACGCTATTTACTAAACATTAAATCTGTTATGAAAAAAGAACTAAACAAAATGAACACAAAACGATCAGCTTTAAAAAAGGACTCGTAACTGGAAAAACCGAATGAAAAATGAATGTTAATAACAAATACTTTTTCACACCCAACCCAGTTCTGCGGAATCAGAATCAACGTTGAGTTTAAGCAAGCGAATGAGCCAATTGGAGTAAAGTGCCATGCAGATTTAAATTTTCCCACTTTTGACGAATGCAGCTATCGACTTTTTTGCATGCTAGCATGTTAGTTAACATTCGTGTGAGTCAGCTGTTGGCTCTCACGCTGGCCAATAGAATCTTCCTGCCTATTCGGGGCAGCCAGCTATTGGCTCTCACTCTGGCCAGTAGAAAATGGCCGCAAACTACATGAAAACTGCCGTAGAAGCATGAAAATCGGTTATTTTCACTATCGACGTGAGTTGGGAAATGCAAAGTCGGTCTTAGCCTACCCACTAACTTGGAGCATGTGCGTGTAAATTGTGGTGCAAATCCGTCGAAAATTACGGCCGTGCATTCGTTACACACACACACACACACACACACACACACATCATGCCTTTTATAGATAGAGATAAGTACTTTTTCCCCATATTCCATGCTCTCTCTGTTATTCTCAGAATTCTTCTACAGAACCACATCTGTTGCCTCAATTCTTGTCTTCATCTGTGAGCAAACAGTCCAGCGCCCACAGCCATATATGATGCCTGATATTACATAACATTTTCACTTTTTATTTTACGATGCTTTTCTATTTGTTTCTCAACACTTTATTCAACTTATAGAAAACAGCTTTGCTATTCCAATGTGGCTTCGGTTTTCTGTGCCACATTTAACTGTTTAAAAATAAATCGCCCAGCTTTTATTAATATACGCGAATGAAGGAACCAGCCGAAGCTGAGGCTGCCATGAATATGTCAAAATCATAACCTTCCTAAAAACAAGAGTAATTCTCAACACAAAATGAACGATTTTATAAATTTCATGCATCTTATTATTTACGTTTTGATTTTGTTTTTCATTTTAATTTATTTTTGCTTTTTTCCTTGTTCATTCTCGATCAGATGAAATTTAACGCCTGTGAAATCAACACAAAACATTCCAGTAAAGAACTTTATACAATAAGAAATATTAGCAAAGGCAAGAAAGACTACGAGGGTTCGTAAATAAAGAAAATGGCGGACGAAAAGAGGGCGGGAAAAGCAATAAGCATGTTGCTTCATTAAGTCGACGTCTATAGAATTAGTTTCATCTTTGTGGAAGGAAGGATGAATAAAAAAGGAATGAAAAGAAAGCATTCTTTACTTTTTATTTCTCGTTTTTTTATGGCGTTCGTGATTTCGTTTGTAACTTAAGGCCTGAGCAGGTGCCAAGCTTTAAGACGGAACAAAAATGAACTTGCACACAAAATAGATAAGAAACTGTTTTTTTTTTCTTTCTATTCTTCTTTGACTTTCTTTTGAGTGTGCAGATGCGGTGAAACATAGCATGAAACGAAAAGCAAATTGATGAAGTCGGACCGAGTAAAAACAAAACAAAAACAAAACAAAAAAGTAAAAAAAAAAAAAAGGAAACACAAAAATAAAAAAAGTCTGAATAAATATGTAAGCACAGTGATTGGTGAAGCAATCGGCACTTTCAAAACGGAGCGGAAAATTTCTCTAGTATTGCGCGCGAGCTTTGTTTAAATCGTTCAGGAAAAAAATAACTAACTATTTTTTCTCGTGTATTTTTGGTTGAAGCCAGAAAGACGATGATTTCATATTGTTTGTTCACATTGCTTACTTTACTAGAAAAGATTATTAACCAAGAATTTAAAAAAAAAGCCGACAAGCCCGTCAACATGGAAGAAAAAAAAACAAATACATGTTCATTTAAAAAACAAATCTAACATTTTGGTTGCATCATCGTTACAAATTTTACAAGCACTATGCATAATATATTCGCTCTCAGGAATTAGAATACAGGAACAGATATACGCATTTCTTGATATCATTATTGTTTTGTTGGTGCAGGCATTTTTACCGTGTAAAAAACCTACTTGCTACTTCAACCTCTACAAGAACATCTAGCATAGTCTAGCTTTATGCTATACAGGCGAGCCCACAGATGCCGAGGCAACGAATTAAGGCTATAGTTTAGAAGAGAGAAGAATAATAGAAAAATAATCCTGATCACGAATCCTCTAACTCATTACGGTCGTAGGGGCCTCCACATGTACTGTAACTGTAACAGCAGTGTTGTGTATTGGGCAAGATAGCATGAGAAAGACCAGCCTTCACCAGGCAAGATTGAATTCAGCGTTTTCCTTCTCCTAGACTGGATACCAACCTAGACACGAGAACTCAGTCTGACATCTATTTCCCCATAGCCGGCGAGTCAGGGGACAGAAGACATGCTTTTATTCATTCGCCTAAGTAGATGAAAACAACGAACTCTGATGTAATTCGATCTCGGAACTCCGATTTTGCTTTCCGAACAAAATATTCGCTCTAAATAATAATAAAAAATGATAAATTGTATTTTTTTTTCAATTTCCTTCAGCGATCTTCATTGGAAAAAAAATCGTATGGTCATATGCCAAGAAGAAATTCTGATTTGACTGCGATCACCTGTTTCTAACTGAAGCTAATTTAAATCTTCTGTATGGTGTGACGTGCCCCCCCCCACTCGGTGTCGCCGCTCCAAACGTGACGTCCGCCTGTCTCCGTCAGTCGTGCTATCCTGTCTTGTGACGACCAACTGGATTGGTATTGGTCGCGGCACCAAATATGACGTTCTAACCTTTTGGTGATTCGGATGGGAATCTGGTTAGATTCGGTATCAGCCTCGTCGTTCCCAGCTCGCTTCCAACGTCTGGTTATCGAAGTAACTGCTTTGATTTCTAGTCTAACCTACCCACGTTGTGAATTGATCTAGGCAGACGAAATCAATCAGTCGCTGGGCAGTACTGCAAGCTGAGTTCGAATAAGGGTGATATCTCACAAGTATGTGTAAAAGAAAATAAAATATAAACTCGAAAAGTACAAATGTGTTAAAAAAAGGGATAACAATACTTTATATCTGATTTCTTCTTCCCCAAACCCGCTATATGGATTCGTGACACTTTGTGTTTGTTTGGCGAGTCTTAACATCTCAAGTTGTTTGTTCTTTTAAGAAACTTGTTCTTGGTGTGTCTTGAGGCGAAATTCGTAAAACTTGTTTTGGTGGCGTGAGTCTAAGTCGTTCTTCAAAAATAAATTGTTCTTGATTAGAAGATGAGTTCGGAATTTGCGTGAATCTTAGTCAGCTCTGTGAGGCGGGTCTTCAGAGCTCTCAGCTCACTGCAACTAACTGGAACTTAACTGGAACTGGAACAGGAAAACTGATTTTCGCTCGCTGCGACTTTGCTTATATGGACGCCGACCAAAACCGGGGTGGGCTTGTCGGGGTTTGAGGTTCCTTGGTAATTCCAAACCCACAATCCACTTCTTTGTTTTCGGTCAGGAAAATTTTATTAATTTCCATTTTTGGAAGTCTCTTCGTCCCCCCACCTTCTTCTGTTCTCATATTGGTATCTCATCATTCACTCAGAGGGTGTCAACGGGTTTTCCCTCTCTCACAGTGGCATCTCACACCTATCCTCTCAATGGGTGACAGCAGGCCTCCCCTCCTGCCTCACATGATCACCTCCGCCCAATACTTCTGCCACCACTCAGCCAATGGGCGCTCAGCAGCGTGGGTGGGAATAGACTAGCCTCGGTTTAAAAAAATCTTGCTCAAAGAAAAAAATATCTTCCTTTCTCTTTTTTTCTTTTTCTTTTCTTTCTCTTTCTTTCCTTCTGCCCGACAGCGAACCCTTGATCTCTTATCTGAGCCAAATGTCACTTGGACTTTATCACCTGAGGCCTTCGCCAAACATGTGGGTGGTCAATTAGACGTATTTTCATTCTTGGTGCCAATTTCTGATCCGATAAAATAGTTTCACTGTCATAGCCGAATTTCAACACAAAACAGATGCTTTTTCAAACGACTTTCCCTTAGATAACCAATGGTTTGGTCTTTTGTTTTGGCAACCCTTGTGTGGTCAACGGACAGTTTTGTTTCTCGGTCAGCGGATGACTTATTTAATTTTTATCTCTTTAGAATTCTGCTCAAATGGGCATTCTTGCGACACAGTTAAATGTTTATCTATTTAGAATTCTGTATCTGAGGTTATTTGGCCAACCTGGAATTTCCACCCGCCCCGTAAATTAAATCAGATTAATTTCAGTATCTTCTTTTTTTTTCTTCTCGACAATAGGAAATAAAAATTTTACCACTTTTCCTTGTCAGAAAAATAACATCGCTTAGTGTCCTTTTCGTGATGGCTTCTTATCACCTAATTTTAATTCTCGCCTTTCTTTTTTTTTTCTTTCCTTTTTCTTTTCTCCTTCTAGTAACCCTAAATGGTGTCACAATGGAATATTGAAAGTAACTTGAAATAACTTTAAAAACTTTTCCTATTTGTATCTTTTTAATGAATCTTAAGTTAATGATTGAATAAGCCTGTAACGTGTTCTACGAAAAATAACGTTGTTGTGATCAAGTAAAGTGTTAAGTAATAACAAAAACCAAGTTTGCACATATTTCGTATATTAAACTGTAAGTACACCAGAAGAGTATTACACGACTAGTCAGAGGGTATTAAATGAACTAGCGCTCAATCTATTTATTGTTCACTGTTTCCCGAAGCCTCCTGCCCAACTAATATTATATTAGGCGGAAGAGTCTAACATAGACACTTTAGAGGGGGGACACCACAATAAACGTGTTTGTAGAAATCTCCCTATCGCATCGTTGAAGATTTAAGTTTAACAACTTTTATAAAATATTGTGTGGCCGCTATTTTAAGAAGGAGGGATGTAGATGACAAGAATTCAAATTGACAACTTTGCCATTTCACTGAAGCAGACGTTAAATACGTCTTTCATTTCTATCCTTTTTTTCACTTCTCTTCTAGCTTCTCTGATATATCTTTTCCGTTGTTTCCGCGTGATCAAAACGGAATAGTCCATTATTTAAAAGCTATTGGTAAAGCGTATCAGTCGTGCTAACTAAGGGAGGAACAATCTGAATTATAAATTACGTACATCAATTATATTCCTGCTGTCGCCATTAGCAATTTTGTTTTTTTTTATATTTGTCGAGAATTAGTCAGATTCAATCATCTTCACTAATGACTAATTTCTAAAAAGTGATTCCCCTGAGGCGTTCAATAAACAAACATCACTTTCTCTGTGGCACCAATGTCAACTATGTTGGGAGTAATTTTACGTATTTTTTGTCAATCCAAATTTAAAAAGTAGCATACTGTCGATTCGTATTTCTATTCAACATTTAAATTGTATAATTTACAATGTATTTGTTAAAGTCATTGACCATTGCACGCGAACAACCTTTAGCCTGAAGCATGAGTCTTCTTTCTCCGTTTAAATATAGGCTTAACACTGAGCAAATCCCATTGCAGAAGATAGATCAATAGGCCAGAAATTGGGACTTTTAATTCTTTCATGTTCAGTAAACGTCATTTGGAAATAGTGTTGGAAGCAGTCTGTTATTTTTTTTTAAATTATTTCCAATTTGCAATATGAACTAGTTGTATTAAAGTGATTTCCTAAGAAGGAAAATAAACATTCATTTCATTGTCAAAAGTTATTCTATATTTTGTAACCTAGGGAATGTTAATGGATAGAATAATCACATGAAGGTAGGTAATGAACGATAATCCATGGAACATGAACAACACATATAAGATTCGCCAGCGACGCGTAGGAGTAGTAAACTGCTAGAAGTGAGTCAAGTGAATTCCACAATGAATTTCTAATTGCAGGAAACTACCAACCGTCCCACGCGGTCAGAATGGCAACTGGTCTTGGAGAAGGAGAACTCTGAATTAAAAACCTGCGGAGGGTCGTTTGGGAACCTTATATTCGTCCCTTCAAAAAGTGTGGATGGTCCTGAACGAGGCCTTCACCACTATAATCAAATCTCATGTGTCGTTGTCGGGCTGTCGGTTTCCTGCAAACTGATCTGCTTGACCCTCATACGTCTAATCTCGACGGGAGAGTCGATTATATATACAATATATAATAAATGTATATATATATATATATATATATATATATATATATATATATATATATATATATATATATAATATATATATATATTATAATATATATATATATATATTTATATATATTATAATATATATATATATAATATATATATATTATAATATATATATATATAATATATATATATATATTATATATATATATATATATAATATATATATATATATATATATAATATATATATATATAATATATATATATATATATATATATATATATATATATATATATATATATATATATAATATATATATATATATATATATTTATATATATATATTATAATATATATATATATATATATAATATATATATATATATTATATATATATATATATATATATATTATATATATATTATAATATATATATATATATTATAATATATATATATATATATATATATATATATAATATATATATATATATATATATATATATATATATATATAATATATATATATATATATATATATATATTATATATATATATATATATATATATATATATATATATATATATATATATATATATATATATATATATAAAATGAGAGAGAGGACAGTATAAAAATAAAATATTCAAAACTAAATTCTGAATTGTTTTTAACAATTAAATTCTATATTTTTGCGCGTAAATGTTTTTCCTTTGAATCATAAAACTGGTTATCGATAATTCAAATTTTAAATCAAATCTGACATCCATAATTATACAAGATATTGTCATCATTCATTAATCAATTCAATTTTGAAAGAGATTAATTAATCGAAAAGGTTTGATTAAACGTTTAAATATCCTCGTAATTATATTTGTATCAGAATAGTACAAATATATATTTTGTAAATAAACTTGAATTTAATTTAAGGTAAAAACAATTGTTTTTAAACCCACTTATATAAACAATGATATTCACTCAGTACAAGCCCTGGAGCCACTCAACGCAGAGGATTACAAAGTACGAGGCTCATTTTAAGCGGAGATGTTTTGAAGATAACGGTTAGCTCTGGACAAGAACAAACTAATATTATAACCATCGGTGAAGCATCGATGTTGGAGTCGGTTCCATGAAGCAGCGATTCGTGGGGACAAGGTCGTCGGGTTGAACATGCATCTCACGAAGGAAATTAGGCTACAATGTGCGTAATATGATCGGTCTCAGCGCTGAATGTTAATACTCTGTAGAACTAGAGAATGTAGTTCTTCTGAACACTTTGGAATCGGATTCCGACTGGGAGAAATAGCTGAACTGGCTCTCTCGCCCTGGATGGCAACCAGTCTAAGAGAAGGAAAATTTTGAATTACGAACTTAGGAACTGTTTCGAGATTTCTGATAGACTGTGTACTATTTCACAGTTATCAGTCTTCTTGTGACTAGAAATGGTAAATGATAATCTGCCGGTCTATTTCTAAAATAAAAAAAAAAAGATATTTATTCCAGCGTAGTGCTAACAGGCCACCATCAATGGTTTAATAGGTAGTAAAACACATAATATTTAGTAATTGTTTATGGTGACACGGGCATTTAATACCAGCCTCGGCTAGCTCAGGATGTTAGAGAGGGGAGTTGGCATATACCTAACATGCAAACGCTAATTAAACCCAATTATTATACAAAATATATACATGCTTATTGAAAAGTATTTCATGTATGAGGGAATCTCCCGTCTAACTATAAGTTTTACAAGTTGGCAGAGTCAACTATACATAAAATAGGGGGTGACTTGCCAAAAACCGCTTATATATAGGAATAAAAATGTAAAAAATTATTTGTGACGCTTTTAGTTCAAGAAAATCCCAGTAAGTGGATTTTTATCAAAAAACCTCACAGATCTATTTGCTTAATATTCACCATATTAAGTGCATTGACAAGAAAAAGATTATATTGAAAGTAATATTAGTTATGAAAAATTAAAGTATGTCCAGCATTAGGCTACGAAATTATTGATGTTAATAGATATACATGTAGCTATATATTTGAATAACTGCACATCTAATAAGCATAGCTGTGTGTGTATGGCTTTTTCGAATTCAATCTCAGTTCGTTACAGTCAATTTTGAACAAATACTTTTGGAAAGATTATGACTATATCTCTTCTCCCCATCAGCTCAGTTAGATGGGCAGACTAGGCTGTGTAGCTGTGGTTGGCAACAGCTTTAGGGGAACATAAGTTTGGATTTTAAATTTTCCGTAGACCTGGCTTACCACATACTAAGCGGCCCTCGACAAGTCTATGGTGTTTCCAACGACGCTGTAATATTGACTGTTTTGATTTATACTAATTAAAATAATAATAATGATAATATTAACTTTAAGTTTTAAAAGGCTGGAAAATCTGCGCATATAACTTCCTGCCTGAATATGAAACGAGGTACAGCAGGCTGAAGCTATAAAATATTAAGGGATTGATTCGGTTTTTACGGCTTATCAACCTATTGCAGATTATTTAAAGCCAGAAAATATTTTTAGATTTTATGATTTCTTTTTTGTTAGATAGTAATATTTTAGTGATACAAGTATTACTAATTAACCCATAGCTGGGGAGAAGTGGATTCGTACTTGTCTCAAAGATATTTGTGAACATAACGCACTCAAAAGCGAGAATTGAAACTTGGCTCTGCGATCAAAATTTCTGAGTCATTATAGTACGTGCATAGCAAGCTTAAAGCACCTGGTATTCTCAAGCGGTGACCCATCTAGTTAATGCACTGACTCGACGTTGCTTAACTTTAGTGATTTTATGGGGATCGCTGTTTTCAATGTGATGTTGCCACAAGACAATTATAAAAGAAAATCATATAGTTCGTGAGACTGATTGATTAAACTGGATATATGCAATTTGAGAATTTGATGCTTTTACGTATGCAGATTTTTCTTTGTACATGGAAACAAAGATTATTCAGAGATAAGAGAAATCGAAAAAGAAGGTAAGAAAGTTAGGAACTGTGTTTGAGAGACGGTTAAATACACATTGGCTTGAATAGAATTGGATGAGCCAAAAGTTTCCAAATTTCTGAAGCCATCACGCTGTTTGCCTTTCATGGTTTTCCTCCCCACCCCCGCCACCAAACACACTCAAACGATCTTTTTCCTTCCTGTATATCAGGGTTCCCAATGTTATCTAAACAAAATAAAAGAGAAGACAATCCTTCCGGCTTTTGGCAGTTGCCGTTGTCCAGAATTTGGAGCGGACGGTATGAGGGGGTGGATAACAAAGTGCTGGCCAATCCTGCTTCAAATCCATCACCCTTATCGATGTCCCGTCAAGCTGGGATGGACTTGATTCCATCTCGCTTGAAGCCGGGGCTGCGGCAGAAGTCAAAATAAACAGCGGTCGGATTCTCTTTTCCCTAATCTACGTCAAGTCAGACATGGATGTGGCGACCATCCAAACATGAGCAAGTGAAAGACGGCGTTATGAAGACGAGGGAAAAACGCGAGTGAAAAGAATCACTGTTCTTGTGGGGTAGGGTTTAAAAGGAAGAGAGTGCCGGAAAAATGGCGAGGTGCATTTTAGATTATTTGTTTGTGATCTGTTATAAAAGTACAGAAATCCAAAACCAGATAGACAGATGAATATAAGATGCATAAATGCACAAATGCAGAGTAATATAGAAGAGACGATCATAGCGATTTGAATATATTTAAATTCTTCCATATATAAAACAAGTAGATCGTTTTTCTTATAGTTACATTAAACCGTACTTCTAAATCAATTATAGCCAATCATTTACGAGGTGTTGCTAAATAGTCATCCGTCAAATAAATAAAGGATATGATGTTTGGCGATTTGATGAGACTTTGTGAAATGAATTTTACTGAATTCTTTCAGAAACACATATCGAAATATTCCAGGATTTAAAGTAGAAAAACTAATTGTTTTACAGTGAAAAGCAACTTAGTACGAATTCGGTGAAGTGTGACGCACATTACCAAGCTTTTGTGTATGGGTCTTTTCAGAAGCCAAAGGTCTCAATGGGTGTTGTCCTAAGCGACAGTATGTGAATTCTTGACTGACCAGTTAGTGTATTTGATAAGTGCTTCCTGAGAGACAGATAAATACTGAGCAGACAAAGAAACAAGATACGGCCAATTTAATCGCCGAATGGTCGACAAATATTTATCATCATTTTGCAGTTTCAGTACAAATCAAAATTAATAAGATCTTTCAGCTTAATGCATGAACGGATAAGCTTAATTAAATAAAGGTAAAAGCGGATTAGTTCAAATTAATAAGTAGGGCATTAGCAATATATCAGACAGGGGAATTTGAGGAAAACAGTCAGGATTATGAATTTGAGCAATGTCACAGAGTAAGATCCTCACTGGGTGATTATCTATCTACACACACACACACACACACACACACACACACGCGCACACGCACACACACACACACACATATATATATATATATATATATATATATATATATATATATATATATATATATATATATATATATAATTTACTATTTTAAAGATATGCTAACATCGCCAGGCAGGGATTAACATGTTTCAAAATAGAAACTAATTTTTTTCATTTTAATTTCTTATTATTTTAACACACACACACACACACACACACACATATATATATATATATATATATATATATATATATATATTTAAAAATAATTTTAAATATAATATATATAATTTTGAAATGTAATTATATATATATATATATATATATATTAAATATAATTTTTAATTTTAATTTCTTATTATTATAAACACAAACACACACACACACACAGAAATATATATAGATATATATATATATATAAATATATATATATATTTATATTTACACACAAACACACATATATATACATATACATACACACACACACACACATATATTTATATATATATATATATATTCATTCAGAAATATAAACATACTTCAAGTGCATTTAAGGATCATTTAATGTTATTTGCATTTGTACTAATTTCGGAGGAGATCGAAAATACATGGGCAGGAAAAAAACTACGGCACCTTTCTTGATGAATTTTCTCTTAACATCCCAAAAATGATTAGAGTATTGGAAAGAATTATTATAAAAATGTATAGACTTAATATGTCTATATTATTCAACAAAACATGTTTGAATGAAGATATGCTGCCGTACATATATATATATATATATATATATATATATATATATATATTGACTGAGTTTACACTTTTTATTTCCTCGCTGCGTAAGTAGCTACCCTTGGCTGAATTTCTTCGCTCCGCGTGCACTTTCAACATAATTTAACATACAATCTATACATTAGGCCAAAGGCCAAGCTCACGTTCGTAATTATAGGTACACTTTGAAACGTCTTCATACAAAACGCCCGCGCGTTTTTACCGGTACGGTTTCGGTGTATAGCGAAATGATTTCCATCGAAAATGTTTCTCTTTCCTATTTGCAAGCCTCGAGATATTCTTGTGAATAGAAATGCAAATCCGTCTCTACCTCTTTTAAAAGTAGTTTCAAATTAGTTTGCTTTTTGCTAACTTGGCAATATCTTGGGTTCATAATTGGTGACCTCGGAGGGCACTTCTCCCTGAATCACAATGCTTACCCAAGCAGATCTTGGTGGGTTTGATTTTTGCCAAGTGCTGAATATTGGAGCATGCAAAAGAAGTAAATTAATCGAAGAATAGCAACAAATACATTGTTGCATTTCGTCATAAATATGTGTATAATGTAATGTTTCAGATACTGATGAAGAAGCTTTGGATTAAGTGCTTTGTCAGAGAACATTTGTTTACAAATTAATCAATATTTCAATATTAATATCGGTGTTACTTAATAATTAAGCAAATAAATAGTTGTGTTATGGAATTAAAAACTTGTTAGTTTCCATATCAAAATAAAATAGGCATCAACCCCCCATATATATATATATATATATATATATATATATATATATATATATATATAACCCATATATATATACTTTTATATATAATTCAAAGAAAAATTATTTTTAAAGACAATTTAAATGAGAACAAACCGTTTCCAATCTAATATATATGGTCATAACAATTTAAAAGAACAAAAGAAAATTGTCAAATCAAGATCTTCATTTATAAAAAATTAACATTCAAATGAACACAAAAACTTGGTTTTAGAAAGATTATGAACACTACACTATTTCTCTTATAAAAAGAAACAACCTGATAATGTCGAAACTTCATTTAGGATAAATAAATACCGAAATCAGACGTCCCTTTCGAAATATTTCTGGCACTTAAAAGAAACCAATATAACACCTACAGTAAAATGGAAATTAATAAGAAAAGGGAGAATATGTAGGTCATGGAATGACCCATGTCCTTTGTGCGTACATGAGAAACTATATATTACTAAGTTTATAAAAAAATAAAAATTTACTGAATCAAAGAAATGAAATAGCTATTCTTTGCTGTCATTGTCAAAAATATTCCTTAAATAATATTTAAAAAAATAAATTTAAAAAAAAATGGGAGCTGTTGTACTAGTATGTTTCAGATGGAGGCCGGTATGTTCGTGCGCGAATTTAAATGAGTTCTGATGGAGCTATGATCGGATAAGTGTAACGTAGGTAGTCTTGAGAGGTTTGTAGTAGTTTGACCGATGTAATAATTTATGAGTTCGGTTTGATCAGGAACACAGTTGCTTAAGCTGTCATTTGAACTCGCAAATAATGTTCGTTCATTGTAGTTTTGATTTTACAGGTGTGTTGTTATTTTTTAGGATAAGGTTAGCTGTTTTAAAGTTTTTATTACCGATATGGTCCAGGATTTAGGAGGTTTTGCTCTGGTGTTTCACAGGAGGGACAGAAAATCTGTGGAAATTTCAAGACCACCCACACTAAGGAACCCATACTTTGAGTGGATTCTCCCTAAATTTCCACAGAATTTCTCTTCGTCCATTTTTATTTTTTCTGAATCGTTTCTAGCGCTCCAACCACTACACGATTCCAGTTCTTTGGTAGAATACAGATAACAGTTTTTTTTCGTTTCTTCAATTGTATTTTCTAGTGAAATTATTGACTTGATTTTTTTTATTTGGTTTTTGATAACTTGATCCTTCACGTCTGTATCAGAGGACCCATTTAAATCTGAATGTTCTAGAGATAATTTACGCTTCCCCTTCTCTCCAAGATATGTCAAATTATTCGTATTAGAATTGTCTGTATGTTGGAATAGCAGTCTTTTATTTTAACTTATATTTATTTGAATTCATTTATAAATCTAATTTTATCATTATGACATTTTGTCCGCCTGTTTGGTTTACGAACTGCCTCAAGTTTCTGCCAGAACTTAAAGAGATTGTAAACCAGTGTATCATTGTTGTTACATGTAGATGGTTATGGAGATGATATTACCATAATTATTCTTCTCTTTTTTTTAACATTTCACCAGAGGCAAAACGATAAAGTATATAAGACGCAAAGAGTTCTTGGTTATTAAAGAGAATGGGAAGAAAGGACAATAAAATAACGGTTTCAGGAAGACAGAAGATTACGATTTACTATTCAATTAAATCTTTGAAGAAGGTATGTGACAGGGAAGCATGGAAGATTTTATTAGACTAGGACTTATGGTTACGTTACGCTATTTCAACAGTAAAACAATACGACATAATTGCCAATTTATGTGTAGATGTAATGTACAGATTAAATGAAGAGGCTTAGAAACTAAAATTGCATCACAGGTTATTCTTTCGTTGCATCTTTCACTCTTTCTTTGTTTATCTCAATCTTTTTTCTACCTTTTGTCTTTAACTTGTGTCTACCTACTGTCTTTCCTCTACTTCCTCTCTCCGTTTTGTCTTTTCCCTACCTTTTGTCTTTTCTCTACCATATGTCTACCCTTTTTCTTTTCCTTACATTTGTCGTTTATTTACCATGTGACTACATTTTGTCTTTTCTCTATATGTCTACTATTTTATCTCTTCCCTACCTTTTGTCGCATCTCTAGCATGTGTCTACCTTTTGTCTTTGCTCTACCATATGTCTACCTTTTGTCTCTTCCCTACCTTTTGTCGTATCTCTACCATGTGTCTACCTATTGTCTTTTCTCTACCATATGTCTACCTATTGTCTTTTCTCTACCATATGTCTACCTTTTGTCTTTTCCCTACCTTTTGTCCGTTCTCTAACTTTTTTTCTACCATTTCGCGACATTTAACCTTTTCCATATCTTTCTAAGCAAAATTAAAATGTCTGTTTTATTGAATAACTTAATAAAACAAGTATTTTTCTTTTTGTAACATGGACCACTTACTAAAATAGGTGCATAAAATTGTCCCGTTTAATAGGTTTTCTTAATTTTTTGGCTTGTCAAATGAACCGCATAAAAATTAAAAATATTCAATTGTTTCCTTTTTTAGTATTAAGGATATCGCTATATATAGTTCTACATACACTCGATAATGGCACAGATAGAGAAATAATACTTTTATTTTATATTGTATAAAGATATTTTCAAGTGGTTTTGCTGAATGCCAAAGCACGTTGGATGCAATATTTATAACACTTGCAACAGTGCACATATTGTTACTAAAGTTTCAGCTTCGAAAGAAATTGTCATAAATCAATACAATCGTTTTAAATTTTTAGAAAATTTATGTGAACATCTGCTGTGCAATTACATTCCACTTGGAGATGATTCCAATACAAACCAATCTGCATTTTAAATTATACCTTTGTCTGTTGTCCTCAGCGTTTATTTTATAAATGTTTTCATTGTATTTTTTCCTAATGAACTCTTCTCCATGATGACCCCAGAGCATGTCGTGTTATTTATTGGGGTTGTTGTAATGTCTTCCTTTAATGTAGTCCTCATCGCTCACCCCTTAACCACCTTTATCTAGAGACGAGACGCGTTAAATTTGAGCAATATCTAGCCGCCAACTGGGGTTAAAATAGGAAACTAAAATGATACATATGACACACTCATATCCTCTCTCCCACCTCACTTCCTCATTTAGTTAACTTTGCGTATACTTGATGAGGTCCGTAAAAAACGTGTGAATTTCTTTTCATTTTTCATTTCAGCTTTTGGAAGTAAAGTCTGATGATGCAGAACCCTGTTAAAGGGGTTATGGTGAAATAGCTTATTACATGGAATCTTAACGTGGTCTGTCTTTTATTCAAATATATATATATATATATATATATATATATATATATATATATAAATTATAAATTAATTGATTTATAGTATGTTTTTTTTCGCTACACAGTTCTAACCATGTTTCAAAAATGGGAGCTAAAAGCCCCGAATTTAATTTTGTAATTAAATTAAAACATTAATTTCATTTCATCCTCAAGTAAAAAAAATGACTTAAGAATTTTTGCCGTTAAGAAAATTTTTTTTTTAAAAATCCAGACGACATGCTTTTAACGGATGTTAGATTTCATTGAAAAATACATCCCTACACCTACCAAAACGTAGCTAATAACTGATACATTAAAATATAGACATAATGAACACCCAGACAGTTGAAGTAGATTTATCTGTAACCTTGGAAACATGAATTATGATTTTAGCTGTGTCTTTAAAACCCAGTAATTTTAAAAGTTACTCCAAAATTCGCTTGAGGATGAATTGGAACTAATGTCTTTAATTTAATTACAAAATTAAATTTGGGGCTTTTAGCTTCCATTTTTGAAACATGGTTAGAACTGTGTAGCGAAAAAATATTTTAAATCAATTAATTTATAATATTAATCCTCTGTAAATTTACATTGAGTACTATTTTGTAAAAATAAAAATATCTATAAGAACACCGGATTATATATCTTACTGTTCTTTCTTTTTACTTTACATATATATATATATATATATATATATATATATATATATATTAAGTACTGCTCATTTATTGCCAGACTGTTTCCTCAGAGTCCAAGTACCAACTACTCGGCCCAGGGTTTTGCAAGTATTGTTGGAATGAGGTTTTCTCAAATCTACAGTATTCTATTTACATTATTTAAATTGTTCGGGCTGTTGCCGTCATCTTCGTTACCATATTCACAACGTAATCTGCAGTATTTTATTTAATATACTTTCGACATTACTGCCATTTTTTTAATTATTTTCATTATAATTGTTCTGATGAGATTATCTTAGATTTTATAAATATAAGCGTATCAATATACTGGCGGAAAGGTATCATCGTTTTACAGATGAAGTGCCTAGATTTAACCGTAAGTTCTATGTGAACATTTTCTTCTCTCGCATTTTTCCCTTGTGGAACACTTCCGACTTCTCGCTTTCCAGACAACTCTTATATACAAAAACTTAAATGTTAATCGTTATCTTGCCTCAGTCTCCCTTCATTTAGTGTTCTCTCTTCTCAATAATATTTTATTTTTTATCGTTCTTTCGCACACATTTAACCTCTTCCATCTTTGTAACTTTATTGCCTTGCTTGCTGCGAAATGATTAGAAAAAAAAGTATTTCTTAGTTTTCGATATATTCCGGTCATTAAGCAAAGAGTTGCCTAAACATATTACAGCGTTACCCGGGTGAAACATTTTAACTAGAAGATTCGAAACCATTTTATCCGGTAATGCTGTAAGGTATCAACATAAAATCCAAGAAACAAAAGCTATTTGTAATAGTAAAAGAAAAAAAAATGTTCATGTAACAGTTACACTTAGTACACTTGAAAAGTGGAAAACACTATTTAGCTAGGAGTTACTTACAATAAAATATTTCATTGCCAAACCAATTATGACCTAACATAAAAATAACAAATGTTGTCTTTTATAACTAAAGTGAGGCAAGCGTCATTGATTTCAGAAGCTGAAGTAAGAGAAAATACACGATTGAGAAGGAATGATAAATGGCCTTGATTCTTCTCGATGTAAAAATATTTTTTGATACTAATACGAATTCTTGGAGAACAGAATTATTTCATTGACACTTTGTAAGAATGACACAAGATAAAACATCGTTATTTAAATTATCTACATTGAAACTGTTGTCCTCGTCTTTCTTGTTATCGGCCGTTATTCTTTCCTGATCTCATCAAGTGCATGTCGATCTGTGTTACCTAAAACGAATTCAGAAATGAACCCTTTAAATATAGGGAGCATAATGTTCTCGGTTCACTGCCCATGGGGTATTTTGTTCTGTTCTTTTTTTTATTACTGCTCACATATTGTTCATCCTGTTTCCACAAAGTCCAAGTGCACACTGTCCGGCTCAGGCATTGAACTTATATTTAATAGGACATCTATTTCACGCAGCCACGCCTGTAATCCACTAGCCTATTATTAGAGAGATAAGGACAATATTCCTCATGTAAATGGCGCCAATAACTCATCCCATGAATCCAAACAGAAACAAAGCATAGTAAAAAAAAAATAAATAATAACTAGAATGTTTTCTCGATGTAAAGTCAGATCAGGGGGACTTCAAGTTCAAACGGACCGAGAACCAAACACAAAATAAATAATCCAAAGCTCACCATCTTTGCAAAAAAAAAACCAAAAAAGAAAAAAAAAACAAAAAAAAAAACGAAAAAACAACTCCACCGTCAACCCGAGCCCTGCCACTTTTGACGTTATGGACGATCCACAACTAAGCAACGTAAACTTATAAGATGTTTTGCGTTTATATGTATTTTGGAATGTTTTCTGTTTCTCTTGTTTTGTATATAGCGTTATTATGTTTTTGTATGTTTAACAAATATTAAACCATCTGTATTGTAGTATACAATGTTTGATTTAAATTTGACGGACGTAAAAATAAGAAAAAAAAACAATCTGGTGAGAGATGATACAAATAGTATCAAAGTTGAAGGAACCTTAAAAATATTTAAAAAAAATACAATAATGCATAAAGAAAGATACAAAAAGATAGCAAAATTAATTACAGCTCGACTTACGACCAGATTGATTTATAACCTTATCGGTCGTAAACGATCGTGGTATTCCTGGGTTGGGCAAGAATATCAATTTGGGAAAGTTTGATTAAAGACCAAACAACGTTGCTTGTTGACGAATTCTTGTTTATAAAAACTGACACAATATTAAAAAAAAAAAAAAAAAAAAAAAAAACCGATAAAACTGACATAGCGCATTAAACAAATATTTTGAGAATTTTTAAACATTTTTTTTATGCTAATTATTTAATGCGAAAATTATTTGATGTCGGCAAAAAACCGTTAACTCCTGCCTATGGTTCAATGAAAAATTATTAAACCATAAGCAAGAGTTAACGGTTTTTTGCCGACATCAACAAATTTTCGCATTAAATAATTAGCATAAAAAAAAGAAAAAAAAATCCCATAGTTTAATAAAAGTATTAAAAGCTTAGCCAAATCATTAAATAGGAAAAACTCTTTCTGTAGTCGTCAAAAAACAAATTGAAATTCAGTGTAATACGGTTTTTATATAAAACACCCACTTGAATAAACAAATAAATAAAAAGATATTCTGATAGAAAATAATAAAAACACAATCCTCCCGACACATAACGACTTGTAGGCGCGCCATAAAAATATCCATCACTGGGAACTAACTAGAGGATGACCGCCAACATTAGCCTTGAAATAGATACCCAACCTGAGCAAAACCTCTCAGAAGATGATGAATCTATAGATAAGAATTAACTCTCTGACCACTTAACGAAGAAAACTAGCCTAGCTACTCCCACAATAACGAATGTTATAACGGACCATGCCTAAAAACACACGTAAACCAAGAGATAGCTTATTCCTAAAATTTCGCTTGAAGATGAAACGGGACTAAACACCTCAATTCAACTTAATTTTAATAATTATTTGGACGGTTTCGGCTCTCGTTTTTGAAACATGAGAACTCGTATGGAGCGAAATAATCATATTTTTAAACAAAAAAATATATATATATATATATATATATATATATATATATATATATATAGAGAGAGAGAGAGAGAGAGAGAGAGAGAGAGAGAGAGTGACATAAATGTATAAACACTTCAGGAAAGAAAAAAAATTATCTTTCTTTGGTTTATGGAATTTGTGTTTTGCAGAAAACAGATTATTTTGGCGGCGCTTTTCACAAGGAACTGAAAATGCACGTCCAGCAATGCCACTGAACAATTTGACTAACGTTGCCCAAGCAGTAATTCGTCGTACTAGTAAATGTCTGGAAGTTAAATGCCACCATTTTGATCGTCTCTTGTGATTGTAGAGTCCAAAGATAAATCCTATTAATCTGGTGATGTCTGGATAAATTTAGTATTACAATATGTATACACGTTTTTTTTTCTTTCTTGGAGTGTGTATACATTTTATTTATTTATTGGCGGACTCTGCATATATCAGTTAACGCCTCATTTACTCCGGCATTATTTTTTTTTACTACAACTGTTATATTCAGAATGGACATCACTTTTTGTAAACTGTTAAATTAATGACAACCGGCCTAAATATAGAGACACCACTTTAAATACAAGTCTGTTTTTAACGAAATGACTTGGTTTCCTACATAGAAAACCTTGTTGATTGATTGATTTTGTTTAGCGGCATGTCAAATTCTACGAGTGACTTAATGCCGAAATCTGAATAGGTTGTATGCATTTTTTTTTTGGATAATAATGGTTTTAGTGATACAAATCTTACTAATTAATTTATAGTTTGGAGGATAATAGGTGTATTCGCGTAGGTGAATATAAATAAGCCAGCGGGAATTGGAAGTTGAATCTCCGATTAAAATTTTCGAACTCTTATCAATTACACCACACACATATCCATGTTTACCGTGCCTGGTATTATCAAGCGGTAACCCACCTAGCTATTAAGCAGGATCGACATTGGTTAACTTCGTTGATCGTACGAGAACGGGTGTTACAAGTTGATGTGGCCGTAAGCCATATAGAAAAATGGAATGATGTTTTTTTTTTTTATTATTACTGTCCTAGTTAATTGATTTTATTTTATAAAGCTTTTCAACATTTTGCATGTTATCTAAAACCAGAACATGATACATGATTTAAAGCATTTTGGAGAAATAATGACTTGCTGATAAGAACCATACTATTTAGCCCATAGCTTGTAAGAATAGGTAGCTTCACACCATTCTCATGGTTATTTGCGCCTAATTGAATATAACGAAACCGTCTGGGATTGGAAGAGAGCTTTCCGATCTAAACGCAGAAATAAATTGGCTAACAATCATGTTACAGTTGAAATTTCTAGATGAGCCGTACGTTCTATTCTGTTTCCTCACTCGCGCTTCTCGCTTATGGAACTCTCGTACGATCTTTTGATTTCCTGTCAACTTTGACACTGCATTAAGATTTTTGAAGACCAATCGTTCTTTCGTCTTAATTCCCGTTCTTGTTCTCTCAATAATATTTTTCTTTTTCTTTTTCTCGTATACTTTCACACTCAGTAATCTCCTTGCATCTTTGGGGATCTATTATCTTGATTGTTGCGAAATAATTAAAACCATTTTATTGACATTCGTTGAGGAAACGGCTTAAAACTTTGTCAAACTGATGAATGCGGGCATAAAAGGCTTCAAAGATTTTGAGCATTGAACACTTATCTAGCATGCCTGTAGCTGTTACAACGAGTTCTGTTCCTTGTCCTATATGTGGAATATTGTTTGTTTCTCAAGCTGATCTTAAGTCATGAAAGGTGCAAACACAATTAAAGATATATTTTTTTCTCCATCCTGGTTATGACGATAAACTACATCTGCGTCCTGTGTAAGACAATAAACTATGTCCAACAGCAAGGCCACTGATCAGGAGGTTTTGAGGAGCCTGTAACCGCCTTTTAATGGCTGACGTTCCCAGGTTCACCCTGACCCGGGGTGGTAGCAACTGTAAGGCGCCCAGCTAGGGACAAATAGTTAACCCCTAAACTGGGGTGAAAACACTATGGGAGTGTAAAAATAGGTCTTGTTGTCAGAAATACATTATTACCAGCAATACATGTTTGAAAAAAATATTACCGGCAATAAAATATTTTATCGGCATTAAATAATCCATTGAGGGTGATATGCCGTAAAACAAAATAAACCAAACTAAACCAAAACAATTTTTTTCTTGAACGGGTTGAATTATTTGTAATGCTATAGTATTTCATAAAACAATGATATTCATAACAATTCATTGCGAGATTGCTAGTATAAATATCAGTCGCCATTATGTTATAGGAATCAACACTTTGGAGAGTAAATATATATGGCCTCATGGAAAATTTATCCCACAAACTGTTAAATTGTCAGATGTGGCACAAGGCCGAATTTAATGTGGGGTATCCGATCCCGTAGACTCGGACAAAAATTCTTCGGATAAAACGGTGTCGGGTAGCTTTTTTTCCGAGTGGAAACTCTGCCCTTCGATATAGCTTCTTCTGGTGATCCTCTCTTACCGGAAGCAGAGAGTTTGACCAGCACAGCTGGAGACGAATCTCCAACTCTAGACTAATTCACGAAGCAAAAGAGGCTAGAGAGAGAAATGCACTCCTTTTTTATCGGCTTAAGAAGCGCCGGTGTAATAACCCATAAGTTCAATTGGCCAATATACGCGTTCTAGATTTCCCTAAAGACAGCTTCTAATGTTAAACGGAGCTTCACCAACTAAGCAGAAAGGTTATGTACTGATGAATAGAAATTATATTAATCTCTTTGTGAACCGTCATTTATAGATTTTGTGTCTAAAGATGCCAAGAAACAAAATAATGTAAAACTGCCCGTTCTTATTTGACCGAAAAAAATCCGAAGTTTGAAATTCGATTACGTAACGCTCTTTCTAAAGATGAGTGGTTCCAGTAATTTGATTTGTGATACTTTCAAAGGTTACCAAAAAAGAAGTACAAATTCGACTCGAAAAACAATTTCTAATGTTATTACACGCCCTGTGACGAAAGAATTTTTTTTTTTGGTTGGGGAATTAAACAATAAAAAGAAAGAGTTGAATGAAAACTTGACGAGACAAAACGAAGCGAAGACGAAGCTAACACGTTCGTTGTATTTCTTCTTTATTTATTTACAAAGTAAATAAACTTAAATTAATGAGGTTCAGCAGACAGAAAATGAAGACAAAGAGAAAACAGCAAAAGACAGAAAATTAAATAAGACTTTCCATTATCGAGTGTAATGCACTTTTTTTTTTCTTATTTTTATCATGGGATTTGGAACTGAAATGTCTTATGAGCAAACTGGATTGTTGTGCTTTTCCTTCCGATATTTAGACTGTTACGGTATCATAAATTTCAAATTTACAATATCACGCTTTCTAAGGTAATTACAGTCGTAATTTGCAAGAGTAACTATGGTTTGTATTCAATAATTCTTTCATTTTCATTTCTGTTGAAGAAGACAGACGTTGTTTTACGTTGACTCTGCAGTTCCTGATGTTACGGTCAAATCTTTTGTTTTGTTTTTTTGGGTTTTTTTTGGTTTTTTTTATTATTATTATTATGAATTACTACCCTGCGCTGGCCGGCGTGAACTTGTCTTCAGGTGCCATAAAAGTAATAAATTAAAATTTACGAGTTGAATCCCCAGGTGTAAGAAAATAAAATTAAATACTTTGTAGACGATTCTGATAGCCCAGGAAATAGAAGCCTAGAAATGGCTTCGATTTCTTAAACCATTTCAGCCCAGGCAAACAGTATCACTAAGAAGCAAGGTTTTATTTAGAAAGAAAAAATCTGATAAAATAACATTATTAAAGAAAGATTGATTCATTTTCTACAACTTATAGAACCTTTACAGGTCATTTAAAGATAGAAAATATTTACGTGATTGTAAGAATATTTTTAGGTAAACATTTTTACTGATACAAGATTTACTAATTAACCCACAGCTGGTGGCTCTCAACTTTCCCAAGAGTATTTGCGCGTATATAGAATATAACGAACCCAACTGGATTTGAAACTTACAATGTGAATCCCAGGAGTAAGAAAATAAAAAAAATAAATAATAGCCCAGATATTTGAATGCAAGAACAGTTCAAGATTTTGTTTTAATCATTTATTTTACATTTACTGAGAGATGTTTTAATTTATTCTTTACTATTATTCTAACATCATTATTAAACAAAAATCAACCAAGCCACAGTAATACTGGTTCGGTCAATAAATGACAAAATGTTTCCTTATCAGGAAACGCCTAATGTTACGATTTGATAGATGTCTCTCTTCTGCTGTGACACCGTGTACAAAGTTTACTTTCGTAAATAATCGTGTTAACTGGGGACATCACAGTTCAACTTAGGATAAAGTGTCCTAGTTACCATTAAATTCGATTAAGACTTGTGGGATTACCATGCATGGATCGCATACTCTCGCTGATCATTAACGTCAGTGAATGTTCAGCTTGCATGAAATAAATATATAAGCACTATTATCTAGAGGAACAATGTTAATGTAGTGAATTCAGCTATTATTGGGTGTCCTGAATCGTAAAATTTTCAGTAACCAAGACAAAGTATTTAAATATTTAAAGTGCCTATCACCTTTATAGTTGATCGAATTTTAACTTTGTGAATCAATTCTGAGCTTCGAGTAAAACACTCTGAGTAAATAATTATTGGCCAAAAGATCTGCCCAGTGTGCGTCCTATGCAAGAGTCGGCTGAAAAGCTCATAGGGTGACTAAGATATAAATGCATGTAGATACGCCAGGATATGAACTTTCTCGCCGCCTTTCGTATTTTAATATTTTTTTTTTTTTTTTTATCAACACTATATGTTAAGAAAACAGACGGACCTTTAAGCTTTCTATGAAGCTTTGTTCAAAGTAATTCGACCACCGGAAAGTTAAGTGCAAGGATGGTTTTAGTAATTTCATTTTGGAGATGCCAGCCTAACAAATAGAGTAAAAGTGCGTCTCTTTCCGGGTACGTGATACTAAATATGTTAGCATAATAAAAGCCCGGTCGAAGAGTCTGAGAAAACGCCCAGGAAATGGAAGTTGGATGCCTTCAGTTACTCATTCTGCTCTGTAAGTGACGAAGCTTAACAACCGATTGAAACGTCAGAAATATCCTTCTTCTCATATAAAGTCGATTCTCCATTTACGGTAGAAAAACGACCAATTTCTTGATTGGAAATTAAGTGGAAATTATATAAGAGCCGAAAACAATTTTTACAGCCAATTGACAGTAAAGATGCTCGGCAATTACAGAATTGTAAATATATGCGAGGGTTTGAGCAGAGAATGAAAAACGTAAGCCTCACTGGAAAGCTCTGAGTTATTCAACTAAAAATAGAGCCGTTTAAAATTATTTTGTGTCAGATCAGACTGAGCAATGGTAAGAGGAAAAAGATCATTCAAGCCTTCAGTAATGGTACCATCATCTGGCTCTCATCTTTAAAGTCCTTTTGGTGAAACGGTGAATAAGTTTAAAAAAGAGGGAACAGTAGAGAGGAAAACTGGATCAGGAGATTACAACAGGTAGAGGGATCATCATTTCAAGTTAGAGCTAAAGAGATCAATTAGAAAAGATCCATCTTAATCCCTAAGACATTTCGCACGCGCGAGAGGAGTTTCAGTTATAACAGTTCAAAGGCCATTGAAAGAAGACTTGAAAATGAAATCGTACGGAAAACGTACTTATTACTCAACCACATAGAAAACTTCTGGAGTATTATAAAGTACAGGCTCTCCAAAAAGCTGTTGGGCAACAAAGAGGTTTTGATGGTGAGTTTCATATCCAAATGGAATTCAATGCTTGGAGATGAGATTTGCCAGAACCTAATCAAGTCAATGCCAAAAAGGGTTGAAAAGATTATTCAAAATAAAGGAGGACCCATATTATTAAATTAACCAGTTCTATGAAAAGAAAAAACATCCACAGAACATTATACTGAACGGATGCTTGACAGTACTTACTGCTAAATTCAAAGAGCTTTCAAAGATTCTTCGGATTTTAGATCGCTTATTCTTTGAATTTAGCTCAACTTTCGTTTCATCGGAGAAGAGAACATTTAGCAAAAAAAAAAAATCACGTGAGTCACTTTTATCGAACAGCACTGTATATAGAAAACAGGAATAAGTAAGAAACGTATACTTACAATGAGAATGAGTTTATATTTATGGGACATATAAGAAGTAAACAGAATATAAGTTTCACAGGATATATTGAAGATAAGAAGAGCTGCGGAATTATGGAATAACCAATAGAAAGTTTGTGTGAATGAATAACAAAAACAACAATAATTGTAAAGTTTTAAAATAGACTTGTTTATCTACACATCTTGTTTATCTACAAGACGCTAAATTTTGGATAATCATGATCGCTCGCATCCTAACAAGGACTTGTAAATTAAAGAAAGAAAACATTACGAAGAAGCTGATGGTCGACAAATGTACTGAACGGATTTACTTTGTCTCGAATATATGAAGTTACTTATGGAGTCTCTAGACTAGAATCCATGAAGGTCTTTTCTCTGAGCTTAATTTACGTAATTTGGGAAAACAAATTGATGGAAATTAGTAAATAAATAATATAGCTTATATACGGCCAACTGAAATTGCTGGAAATCAGAAAAGAAATTCCTTCGAAATTATATCGATAATATGTCTACAGAAACGGTCATTAGACTCGTGCATTTTCCTTTAATGCGGGTATACACGCCAGGTATTATCTTTGGACTTGCTTTATTTCTTATCGAATCAACGACCTTCGCGATACTATCTATATTCAACTCGGTATATATGCTTATGCTATAACTATATATCCCTGTCTTAATAGTAAGTCCAAAGGCACGTCGACGTATTGTAATGGCTAGAAAGCTTTTGTCGCTAAATCATTTACAACTGAGTAGGGAGTTCGAGCCTAACTTTCGGCTTTGTGCCAAATCTAAGCTACGCTTAGAAAATCAATTTAATAGTAAGGTATGATAAAACAAAACTTGACTGATCTCGAGAAGGACGTATATCTGTTGTTAACTTGAACAAGAAATCGCCTGTGAAGTTGAACACCTCCAAAAATGAAACCGCTGGCTTCATTTTTGCCTTCCGTCAGCATGGCTGATGCCAACCTTCAGGACAGAAACCCATAGCGCTTTCTCATTATAACGTTTTCCACTTACAGGATGTGGAAGGATCATATTGAATCGATTGCGAGATCAGCTCGCTAGAAATCTTGGTTCACTGTGTCGTACCAGACAACTTTTTTCGCCCAAAACCATCATGCGCGTTTATAAATATGACATTCGTCAGTACATTGAATATGGTTACTACATCAGGTCCCCTGCTTTTGTTTTATATATACAGATTCTTGAAAATATCCAAAGAAGCATCGGGTAATATTCCTGGTCCAGATATCTCGGCTTCAGACACGTTTCCGATGACATAAGATAGCTTCCTTTTGTCTTTTCTATAAATATGTTTATGACAATTGTTCTACTATTTCGTCTTGTAGCCTCGATCTCATGAATTTAAGTTCCGTACTAGATTAGCAAATATGTCTCAATATTTTAGTGTAGAAACTGCTAGATTTAGCCGTAAGATCTGTCCTAATTGATTCTTGTCTCGTTCTTTTCTGTTGTGCAACTCACTTCTGTTCTCTTGCTGTTAAGAAAGATCGTCAATAATTTAAATGCAAAATGAATCGCTATCTTCTATCATTATAAATCCTCTTATTTTATTGTTCGTTCACGTCAAAAATGTTTTCTCATTTTCTTTCATTATCAGTAACCTCTTGCATCTTAGCGGCATTATCTCCTTGCTTGGCGTGAAGTGACTAAAAAAGATCCCTGATTGAAACATTTAATCCAGATTGTATTTTGTATGAGGACGGCAAATCTTTCTAGAAATCAAATGACAAATCTTCCCTACGTATTCCAAAGCCAACGTTACAATAAAATATTAGAGTATCTCTTTCGTTGTCTGCAAGTGGTATGGACCAATACAGTCTGATCTAACAAGAAAAGTAATTCACAGCTGATGTTCGCATTAGAAAAGTTAAAAGACATTAGGTTTATCGATACGCTGTTTGAATGAGAACAAATGAAGCTATTATCGTCTATTATCTGTTAAGAAGTCGGAATAAATCAATGCGTTATTAATGTAATTTAATTACATCAATATTTATATGAAGCAAGGCAAAACAATAACAATGAATGTTTTGTATTGATAATTTTATTATTGATATTAGCTTAGATTTGGTCGGCTCAGAGACAAATGGTGACAAGTTGTAAATTTCACCAGCATTCAAAATTCTTGTTGTCATACTAACAAATGATTCTAAGCTCAGACATGACTATACAAAAGACGACACAGTATGACCAACTTGTTTCCTTGTCACATTGTGTTAAAAAAAATTGATAAGGAATTACAGGTAGAAATTAAAACTGCTATTCATCATCTAAATTAATGATTCGTAATTTTAAGAAAAATAGATGATATTTATTTTTTAATCTTAATCTTATCGTTACATGAATAAAGCTAATTTTGATGATGTTTGAAAAGCGTAGAATTTTGGAGCTACTAAAGTCAGCAACGTTACCATAACGTTGAGGATGAGCGGTGAGTTTGGAGTCAGAAAATAGAAGATTGTGACGTCACATTAACGTCACATTTCCCTCCAACCAAAATACTTCATGCCTGCAACGAAACAAGAATAAAAAGTTGTTAGCTGGGATGTTTGTACGCAACAACATCCCAACCGTGGGAATAAAATAATTCAAATGATAGATGATTGCCCTGTCTATTTAATTTCTTTTTACAGGCTTTGATAGGCTTATGTTTATGATAAAGTTAAAGGAAAAAATTTGTTGTGTACCAGGAAACCAAGTAGACATAAAAGATTAGCATTTCTGTTATTTTGTATATCAGAATAATTTTAAAACCACAGAAAGGTTTTTATTCGTAAGAAGTATGCAAGAAGTTTCTTATTTCCTATGCTTTCTAAAAAGAAATAACTTATATAGTCTGGGGGCGGCAGAAATAGCTGCGACATGAAAAGACATTAGTGCCAAAGCTATCTTTATCTAGCTAATGTTTTACTATCATGTGAGCGTTATTTCTGCAGAATCGTCTGTTTTCTTGACGATATGCATGCATGTTATATATATATATATATATATATATATATATATATATATATATATATATATATATATATGCGTCTTTCCTTCGTGCACATGTGTAGTCGCATAAACGTAAACATTAATTTAATCCGATAAAATAAAAAGGTTCCCATGAAAACCTTTCCCCATTGTCATATTTCTTTCCCCTAAAATTGTTCTATATATATATATATATATATATATATATATATATATATATATATATATATATATATATATATATTATCTCATGTATATATATATATATATTCTCGTAAACCAAACAAACTCATACACACACATGTGTTTGTGACAGTTTGTGTGGTTAACGAGATAAACATATATATATATGGATAACGATATATATATATATATATATAATAAATACATGTGGATAACAATATATATATATATATATATATATATATATATATATATATATATATATATATATATGTGTGTGTGTATGTATGTATATAATAACAAGATAACAAGATGTGTTTTTGTGAATATGCGTGGATGAATAAAAAATAACGCAGTTGTCTATTACATAAGAATTAAAGGCACAAATGCATCGCATATCAAGATACAGTTATAAATCAAAGGTTTATATCCTTACTTCGCAACATTGTTAGCACTTCTTTCAATGAGGGTATCCCACGTATGAATGGTTGCCTTCATCCCTGTTTCGTGAAACTCAGCCTGCTGCTGATGTAGCTAATTCCTTATAGCACTTAACACTTTTTCGACAAAACCTGACTTTGCATTTTCAGACTTTATGTCCAGTGAAAGAGGCCCTGAGTCAAAAATACATATGATTGTGATGAAGGAGTGAAAACTGCTATAAGGAAGTGTCTAAAACAGCATCCATCTACGTTTTACCAAGCTGGGATACTTGACCTCATTCATAGGTGTAAAAATGCCATGGTGATAGATATTAAGAATGTAGGGATGCGAACCTGTGATATATAGTTATCACTTGATGTACGATATGTTTGATTCTATTTTATTCCTTATATAATAAAATAAATTGCCTTACTTTTTGAGTAAACATAGTAGATTTCTATTGCACAGGTTAAAAGATGTTGATAATTATTTAAATAAATTATATTGAGATTGATATAAAAACAGTCCTGCACTGATTAGAGATACACAAAAGCGAATAAACCTAAATTATTTCATAATTTAATTATGGAGATATTAGATAATAATAATAATAATAATAATAATAATAATAATAATAATAATAATAATAATAATAAGTCACCATTCTATGGGATTATACCATCCACAGACAGAAAAATTGAAGCAAATAGGCCGGACATTATTGTCAAAACCAGAAAGAAAAACTTGCCTACTAATTGATATGGCTTGTCCAGCGGATTGTAACATAGCAACCAAGGAATTTGAAAAACTATCAAAATACAAAGACCTGGAAATTGAAATAGAAAAAATGTGGAAATTGAAAACAAGAATAATACCAGTGGTAATAGGTGCACTTGGAATTATAAAAATGGAACAAAACAACACATTGAAAGAATCCCTGGAAACCCCAGCTTAAGAGACATACAGAAAATTGTCTTATTAAGTACAGCACACACACACTAAGGAGAACTTTGTCTATGTAACGCTAGCAACTTCATCGGAGATAAAAAAAAAAAAAAAAAAAAAAATTAACATGAAATGTGGCCATAACAACACACCACGACCTGCCTTAGGTCTTTCCGCAGACTTGGTAGGTAGTGTGTCCATAGCAGAAATAATAATAATAATAATAATAGTAATAATAATAATAATAATAATAGTAATAATAATAAACTTCATCGGAGATAAAAAAAATAATAGTAATAAAAATAAACTTCATCGGAGATAAAAAAAAAAAAAAAAAAAAAAAATTAACATGAAATGTGGCCAACAACACACCACGACCTGCCTTAGGTCTTTCCGCAGACTTGGTAGGTAGTGTGTCCATAGCAGAAATCGAATGATGATGATGATAATAATAATAATAATAATAAACACGGGATATTGTTTCGGAAAAAACATTGAAAGAAATCTAACTGTTGACTATTTTCTTCCGAATTAACCGATCTATCTACTTAGCTTTGTTCACATACTGTACTCTATCGGGACGTAGGCGATCATAGCTTGACAAATCTTCCGATTCTTTGTAACTCTTATCATCGAGGCGCATTCCCTCTGTGTCATTCTTATACAGAAATTTGTTAGGTAGAAAGTTAGAAAAATTAAGCTACCATTCTTACTTCCTTATAATCTGTGAGTTTTACTTTGTCAAAACCATCACATCCTCATAACGTCTCCCTGATGTTTCAAGAGTCTTTGATTCTAACTTAAAATATAATCGAATTGTTGGAATTTCATTTAAATCTTCCGCTTTGGTGAATCCATCTGCCTATTTTGCTCTGCTCACTTGTACAGAATGGCATCTTTGTCGCTAAAAGACTCATCTGTGAGAATCATTTCACTCCAATTACGGCAAAAATGCCACTAAGACGCAAGGCGTTACTGGGAGTGAAAGAAAATAAGACTTTGAGAAGGAACCGGAAACCTAGTCCTGAACAGGAAACGTGTGATAATCTTCTACCGAGTGCTATATTCACAACTTTTCGGCCGTTGTACGCTCCGGGCTTCTTCAGATGATTGGAATTTCGAACCGAACCCTTTATATCGTACAAGAGGGTAGATTGTTCTACTTCCACGTGTCATGTCTCTTCTGGATGTCTCAGTTATGTTCCTTTAGCTCAACTCTCCAATTTTTTTTGTTCACCATTGCTTGTACTGAACTCACAATTCTTTGGGTCCAATCACTGGATCTAAAAAAAGAATACCCGCTCGGCCCGGTGGCTAGGATCAAAGTGTAGTATCTGTGCTTTGTGAGCTGCCGGGTCGGGTGTCTGTCGAACTCTCTGCTTGCAGAGAGGAACCTAGAAGAAGCTCCGCCGAAGGGTAGGGTTTCGTTGGGGGAGGTTGACGGAACTGGCCCGCCTCGGCGGGTTTGGATGGTTATTTATTTTTGGCTGGGCCTACGGGCTCAGACATACCCACATTAAAAACGCCTTGTGCCACATTCGATCCCCGTGGGTGGATTGATAAATACCATCACTGGATCTAACCAACGTCTTTGTCCTCTTGGCCATGTGTCCTTTAGAAGTAGAACAATCTAACACGGTCGACGAAATAATGGTTTAGTTCCAAATTCCAATCACCTGAAGTAGGCCAGAGCGTACAACGGCCGAAACGTATGTAAATAATCGTAATGCTTCATCTCTGAGATATAGACAGAGATCTTCTATTCCCTGTTCAAAAAAACGGGTAAGGAATATGAACCGGGCGATAAACGGGCCTGATTAAATTTGACATCAGTTCAGCATTCTTTAGGAAATATTCCTATGTTGTCTCTAAATAGATGATTTTATATTTAAAAATTGTAATATATTTAATGACTTTTTAAGAAGAACATGCTACGCAGAGAATCTCCTCATCCTATGGGATCCACAAAAAAAAGAAAGAAGCTACAATGTGTGTTTTTTTATACTAGATCATTTCGTACTGACCTGGGTGTGCCCCAGAACTGCATCCTTGTTCCTAGTCTGTTTTCAGTTTTCATTAATTCCCTTCCCGATAACATCAGCTCTCAGCTTGATATCTACGCTAAAGACACAAACATTTACTCTTGCTGATTAATCCGAGAAGCTCAAAATGGGAATTGATATCTAAAAGGACCTCAAGTCCGTCGTTGACTGCGGAAAAAAGAAAACTTGTTAATTTTATTTCCTCCAAAACTAAACTTGTATCCATTAATCATGTGAGAGACCACACTCTGCCTTGTATCATCATAGCTGATAATAACCACCAGGAAAGTGACTCATTGCATGTTCCCGATCTAATGTTCTCAGCTGACATGAAGCGGCAATATTATATTGAATCTATTGATAAGTCGGCTGCTAAGAAATTTCGTTTACCGCATCGTGCGAGACAATTTTTCTCTCCAGAATCTATCTTACTTATTTATAAATATACCATTCGTCCAGGCTTAAAATATTGCAGTTACATATAGTCAAGTTCCCCTGCATTTTACCACTGATCTCCTTAATTAAATCCAAAGAATCAGCAATATTATTGGTCCTGATCTGACGGCTCGGCTTCACTCATTTTCCCACCACAGTAAGGCTGCTCGTCAGTACATTTTTTTTATAAACACTTTCATGGCAATTGTTCATGAGCTCTTTGTTATGGTACCTAGGTTTATTTTTTAATTTAAGCGGAGTACTCGACTGGCGTCGAGATATCATCAATTACTGTTGAGCTGGCTAGATGTAACCATATGTTCTGTACTCACAGTCTCCTTTCTCACACTTCTCGCTTGTGGAACTCCCTTCCGGCTTCATATTTTCCAGCCAACTTCAATCTGTAAAAATTTAAATTAAATGTTGGCTCCCTGTGCCGCGCCAGGAAAATTTTCTCCCCGGAATCGATCAACCAGATTTACAAAGCAACAATTCGCCCTTGCATGGAGTATTGTTACCATACATGGCCTGGAGCCCCTTCTGTTTGCTTCGGGGTTCTTGATAAGATCCAGAGGCGGATATGCAATATAATTGGCCCTGTTCTGGCATCTCGTCTACAGTCACTCTCTCGCAGACGCGCCGTCGCCTCTCTCTGCCTTTTTTACAAATACTTTCATAGCAATTGCTCCGATGGGCTGCATTCGCTGGTTCCCAGACTTCATGAGTTCAAGCGCCCTACGAGGCTGGCATCCCGCTCTCACCCTTTCACTGTCGAAACTCCTAAATATAGCCGTCTCTTCTATTCCAATAGCTTAATATCTCGCACCTCTCGCCTGTGGAACTCCCTTCCCTATTCGAGTTTCCCTGAGAGCTATAATCTCCAACTATTCAAATGTAATGTTAATCGACATCTCCAGTTGCCTTGATCTATCATTCTCCTCATCATTTCCTCTATCACTCCTATCTGATCTTGCTCCAAATCTTCTGTAACCCCTTGCGTCCTAGTGGCTTCCCGCATTGCTTGGGATGAAACGCTTAAAATAATGTTAATCGTTATCTACTGTCGTCCTGATTACTCTTTTCTCATCCCGTCGATTTTTAATGTTTCTGTTACTAATTCTTCCACACCTTGTAATCTTTTGTGTCTTAGAGACTTTAATGCCTTACACGAAGTGGTACCGAATAAAAAAAAAAGTACATGTATACGTAAAATAAATCGAAAGATATTTATTTCTTTATTTATTTGTAATCTGTTGGATACATTGACGAAATCCCTGATGAAGCTATTGGTATTTTAAATAGAGAATAATAAATAAACACAGTTT
>CAHIKZ030000985.1:927500-945000 GCA_903632075.3 Acanthosepion pharaonis | reverse complement strand
TGTGTAAATATAAAAGTGAACATAGAAGTCAACACTTAGAGGCGACAGTCTGTTTCATGCTATATGCAATCGTCAGGCCACGTGTGCTGTTATTTTTCTCGGCTATTTATATATATACGGGTTAGTGGTGCATTGTGGGTATTCTATTATGGCGGTTATTTTTACCGGAAGTCGCTTTGTTCATTTATTTGGGTCAAGTTATATTGCTCGTTTTTATTTATTTTTTTATTTTATTTTATTTATTTATTTATTTTTTTTTTTTTTTTTGTTTCTTATTTTATTTATTTATTTATTAACGTAGTAAAATTTGTTTATATCACGTATTTAACAGTTTTGTTTTGGTTTGAGAATTTAATTAAAGCTATTTGTTCAATTTTTGGGGTTGGTTGTTGTAGTTCATTCTAACTATTATTTTGGCGGGAACAGTTTTTTAATTTGGGATTGGTTTGCCTATTTATTTACTTGGATGAATTTAGGTCAATTTATTTTATATTTTCTCTTTTTGGTTTTCGGTTTTTAAGCAACATAGTACTTAAAAAAAAACTTCCGGTAAAAATAACCGCCATAATAGAATACCCACAATGCACCACTAACCCGTATATATATAAATAGCCGAGAAAAATAACAGCACACGTGGCCTGACGATTGCATATAGCATGAAACAGACTGTCGCCTCTAAGTGTTGACTTCTATGTTCACTTTTATATATATATATATATATATATATATATATATATATATATATATATATATATATATATATATATATATATATATATATAACGTTCATTCAGGCGGGAAATCACGATGCTACTAAATTATTTTATTACGAAATACAGTATTTTTTTAAACTTTGAAACAACTGTACAGTTTTGTAGAGGTTATGTGCATGTTCTAATATAACAGTGCATAATACAGAAAGACTTATAGCTCTACTTTTGTATTGAACCCTGTTTTGAATTAATGTTTTGTACATGGAAATGTTACTCTTAGTTCTTTTACATTTATATATATATATATATATATATATATATATATATATATATATATATATATATGAAGAAATATAGTATTAAGGTATGCTCTATTTATGGGATAAAGTGCTCAATATCAAAGATAGAGTGTATGTAATATAAATATAAAAGTGAAGATGTGAAATCAACACACAGAGGCGAGAGGCCTGACGATTGCGTCTAGCATGAAAACAGGTTGTCTCCTCTGAGTTGGCTTCAATGTTCACTTTTATATATATATATATATATATATATATATAGAGAGAGAGAGAGAGAGAGATAGATAGATAGATAGATAGATAGATAGATAGATAGATATTATTAGTGGTAAATATATATGCAAAATATATAAATATATATACATAGGTGCATACACATACATGTATATTTTTGGAATAAAAATTCCAAGAGGATAGAATCCAGGTAGAAATACATACATATATATATATATATATATATATATATAATCACAGTTCTGTTTCAAATACAGGTATCCATTATAACAACATTTTAATCATTAAAAATATAAGATTAAGATCAAAAATTCTTTATATATGCAAGGGCTTTTTTATTACGATTTTCCCTTTCGTAATAATTTTCGAAGTAATAAGGATGACAGATTATATTAAATTCTGTAATTCTTTAGAGATGTCTAGTTTTAATTTGCGTTGTGTATATGGGTTAAATTTCTCAGTATCAGAGATAGAGCGGATGCAAATATAGTAAGTGGACACTGAGGTCAAAACCAAGCGATGACAGTCTGTTTCACGCTTGAAAGAAATCATCAGGCCATGTTTTGTTCAAGCATTAAACAAAACATTTATATATGTGTGTCTGTCTCTCTGTGACTCTGTGTGGTTATACTACATTAACAATAATAACACTTGATATATGTTTTAAATAAATAATTAAATAGTTAAAAGTTTTACTACTAAATATCAACAGTACTTACTGCAAATCTTTCTCAGTTTTTGGCTCTAAAGTTAGCCATAGTTTCAGAACTAAATTCTCGTTACAAGTAGAAGAGTTAATAACGCAGGCTATTTGTCTGAAATTTTTAAAAAAAATAATAAATAAATACAAATTTCATACGCTCAAATACACAGTAAGAATTACATATATTACTTTCTGAACTCACAATGGACCCAAATAATTTTCAAAGGAGTACTGATGACAGCTGTGTGATAAAATTCGCAAGAAATCTTATGCCTGAACTTTTACACGACGTATTGTTTCTTTATTCCATTATTATCCACGTGATAACACTTCCGTGTGAATGTATTATGATGACAATAATAAAAAGAATCTGAGCCAAAACAATGAAGATAGTCTCGTGGTTAATTCTATTTTTTTACTCTTAGTTTTTCTGTTGGTGGACATGCCAGAATACATTGACAGTTATAATTAATGATAGAATTGTGACAACACGCAACTTACAATATGTACATGAAACATGAGTTTGAGATGTTAGTAGGCAACGGTATGTGTGTATATAATTGTTGTCTTTTAAAAAATGTCAAGTGGTAAGAAAGCGACACTGTAATTTGATAAATAAAAAAAAAATGGAAAAAAAAAATCCACAAACAGACGACTGTATTATTTAAAGAAAATCATAGATTTTAGACTCTGATGGACATAAATATTTGGAGAAAACACAAAATATAGAAAGTTTCTGACATTATTTTTAGAAAATTATTTAGAAAGTATTCATAATTCTTTTCTCAATATTTTAGGTAGAAAATATCGTTTTCATTTTTTTATATCTTTCATAAATCACAAAGTTCTATACAAAAAAATAATTACACTTAATGTGCTTATATGCTGATTCAGTCCTCCCCCTCAAGTCAAGGAATAATCGTTATATATATATATATATATATATATATATATATATATATATATATATATATATATATAAGATCATTGAAGTCAACACTCAGAAGCGACAGGCTGTTTCATGCTAGACGCAATCGTCAGGCCGTCAGGTCATATTTAGTATTTTAGCCCATAAATGTAGCACACCTTAAAACTATATTTCTTCATATATATATATATATATGTGTGTGTGTGTGTGTGTGTGTGTGTGTGTGTGAATTTGTGTATTGAAAATGTAAGCTGTGTATTAATTGTATTTAAGTGATATTTATAGGATATATAGGTGTATACATAATTTTTCAATATTTTAACTTGTATATGTATGTTTTTGTATATTTGCTTCCATTTGTTGTGGGACTGTATATTTATGCCAGAAATAGTGTATATTTGGTTTAAATCATCGATTTTGTTATTGAATGCATTTTTACAATTATTTATTAATGAAATGGTCTGTCCCACTAAGTTATCAGTAAGTTATAAATGTTTACATTTTACAATGTCAGTTTTCAATTCATGCCTGAGGATTTCACTTGTATGGAGCTGCGTTGTACCGAATGTATATTTCTTATTAGTATAAATGTTCAACCCTTTTGTTTTGGAATGGTATCTACGCAGTAAAACAGGTGTTACTTTGGCTAGGAAAAAATATCAAGCCAAAGTAACACCGGTTTTACTATGTAGATATCATTCCAAAAATTTCTACCGTGTAGATATTTTTGCTAGCAGATGAGACAAAATAGATATTGTTTCCTTGCAGATAATAAGTGAATGTATTTCTTTGTAGATAGCAAGGCAAAGTTGAACCGTTTAGTTTAAAATATTGACTTTGTATAAATAGTTACATTATCGGCGTTCTATATAGTGCATATATTTGTATTTTCCAGGGTGGTATTTTACAAGGTATTCAATTTTTAGAAACGTAGTAAAAATTGTTTTCGTGTCTATATTTTGAGAGAAATCCTGATTATAAGATGATTATAGCTATTTTATATTCCCGACATTTAAAGGTTGTGGAACAATTGTGAAAAGCTAATACGGTTTCTGCTATTTTCCATATTTTCGCTGTTTCTTTTTTTTATTTTAATTTCCCATATATGTTGAGAACGGGGTGTGCTGTCCGCATAATTATTTAATGCTATCCTCTTTCTACGTTATCTGTTGATATTACAATGGCTGTATATACTAATGTTCAATTAATACAGTTCACACACAATAACGGAGAACTGAGTCCAATCTCTCTTAAGCTCAAAAAACAATTACAGATTGCAAGCCACTGCCAACGAGCGGAGAGGGAAATCGTTTCATCCTTACTCCTAGTCTTCCTGGAATTGTATCCTCACGAAAATTGACTTTCCCAGACACCATACCGCGAGACTCATGGTTGGACATTGGGTAACTGGAGACAACATTCCAGGACCGAACAGTGTGGAAAAGAACTGTCAATTGTGTTCCGACTAACCATAGGAAGGTCCAAGGAGGAGGAGGAGGAGGAGGAGGAGGAGGACGATGAAGAAGAAGAAGAAGAAGAAGAAGAAGAAGAAGAAGAAGAAGAAGAAGAAGAACAGTGCTCAAGTACAACTTGAGATAATAGGGTAATAAATCCGGTGGTCTGTATGGACGTAAGAGGAGCTAGTAAGTAATTACAAGAGATAGATAACAATTGACGATGGACTTGAAGCGGTTAAAATTCTAGTGTTCGTGGAAGAATCCACAATGAAGATTTTCATCCGATAAACAGTGTGAATGGAACATTCTTATAACATCGAATCCAAGGAGATTGAGTATTATTCGATCCTTAAGTCGTTGCATGGCAGATTTTAGTTGTAAAGATTTGAAGTTAATATAGGGATGATCGGTGATGCATCCTGACTGTAACGTGTTCCACAATATAGGAGGAAACTCTCCGACTGTGTCTTCCTACTTACAAATGGAAAATGAGGATGATTCGACTATGGCCCTTATTATATGTAAATGTCTGAACTGGTGAATCGAACTCCCTGTAACTTTTGATTTGCAGATAATGGTAGAGTAGAGATAGGCCTGCGAGGTTGCGTCTGTAGGAAAAGCTGTGACAGGGCTGAAAATATGTCAACCCTTGGAAGACTGACTCTCCCTTTACATATTCCAGTTCTTTTTTAATCGTATGCCTCAATGCAAGGCACTAAAGCTACTAATATACAAGTTGTTTTGTGTGTGATTGAATAAGACAAAAGAGAAATATTATTTTCCGATTCTTCTCTACACAGGGACAATGATATCTCTTTGTTTCAAATTATGAAAATGTATTGCGGTAATTACTTGCTATTCATTGCTCCACCGTGAGACACGGAGTAATGGACAGCGGACCAGAGTGGGGAATCGGAAAGCCGAGTTCGAATTCCAGTCGAATCCATTCCAGTTACTTACGTGCTAATACTCTTAGAAAAGGTATGAAATATCTTCTTCTCCCCTACCCACCATTTATACGTAAATAGTAGGAGAGATCGGGTTCTATAGCCTTGGATGGCAACTGGTCTAACGCATAAAGAAACGGCAACTTATTGCGGGGAAAAAAATCTGCCTCGTCATCCCTGTATCGAAAGATACATGATCGCTTATGCGTGTATCACGCATGGAACATAACAGACTGACTGATCGCGGTAATATTAAAGAGTAACTGTTTTAACCGCGGTTTAATAATGGCTTTGGTTTCAAGAGTCGAACTAGAAATAGACATCAGAGTTGCTAATACGCAACTAATTAAAGAACCGAGTGCTCTTATTTGACACCATGGAATAATAGTAATACTAGTATTAGTATTATTAGTAGTAGTAGTATGTATATACTGCATATTCTATTGCAGTCGATCGGATCTGTGGATACCATTCAATTATTTTATGTGTCAGCTGATGCCGAAGCTCAAGGGAAATGAGAACCTTGCTTAATGATTTATTCATGTTTTTTTTGCCACCTTTTTATTGGACGGAATAATGAATGGGAAGGTGTCCAGTTATTCAATACTCCATAGTAATGATCCTTAGGCAATCCATAATCGTGTACCGCCGATATCAAAACCATTGTATTTCATGCTCTCAGATTCTAGTCTGTATATTTAAGTCTTAGTGTATTTGAAGAAAATCATCATGGGTTTTTTGCACTTTCTATCGAACTGATATTTTCAGCGACACCCTTCGAGAGATTCAATGTCTACTGATGTGTTATCTTGTTATATACGGTTAGCGTCAAATTTTAAGAATCGACTGCGAAGATAACCAAAGACAGACAAACAGCGAACTACTTTAAATATGATATAAATAAGAAGCCACACCTTGAGTATATATAGGAAAATCGAATCCGAAATATAAGTACTTAGGTGAGTGTAGAGATTTGGCACAAGGCCGAAAGTATGGGGCATCCAGTGAGGATTGAACTCACTTTTCAGTAGTAACTGACATAGCAAGACAAGATTGCTAACCATTACACCAGGCCGAGGCGTCCAATACTTACGTGAGTGTATATTGATTATCGCTAATTTAACAGGATGACACAAGTTGGTGTGACAGGGACATCGTTTACGGATAAATATAATTGTTATATTAGCATTGATATATATATATATATATGTGTGTATGTGTGTGTGCGCGCGCGCGTGTGTGTGTGCGTGCGCTCGCGAAGAGAACGCTAACCTTAGAAGATGCAAAAAATCACTCTCCTAAGAGATAGCATCAGCCATAGGCATAAATAGTTCTTTCTCATTATATATATATATATATATATATATATATATATATAATTATTTATTTAAAAATATGATTCCAACACGCTACAAGAGGTCTCATGTTTCAAAACAAGAGCCGAAAACTTCAATATAATTATTTGAATTAAAGTAAGCTCTGTTCCATCTTCAAGCGAAATTTATTTTGGAATAACTTACTTTTGAAATTTACGTTTTAATAGCATATTCATTATTGAAATCAAAATTTCCATGGTAACAGCAAGGGCAGTTGTTTAAATAGGGAGGGGTGGTGCGTGTTAATAATTTGTATCATTATAGAGTTACATTCATAGATGTCAAGTCAGGGTAAGGTGGGGGTGTCTAAATTTAAAACGGAAGATGTTTTCGCCTAGTCTGGTTTACGTGTCTATGGAGATTTATTTATTTTTTTATTTTATTTCTTTATGAAAGGGTTTTGTGTATATATTATTTCTTTATGAAAGGGTTTTGTGTATATAAAAAAAAAAAAACCCACCGTAACATTTGTTTTTTGACGACTTCATAAAAGGTTATCTTTTTTGTAGGGTATTTAAACTATTTATTAGGGCTATGGATTATAAAAATTAGTTTACTGTATGTTTGTTTTTAAGCTAATTATTCAATGCAAAAAAACGTTAACTCCTGTCTATTGTTTAATAGATTTTTATTATTTAGAAACTTAATAATGTGCAGTTTCTCATGGAGTCACAAAGGGTCATCCCAAGTTTTACAAGTTCTAGTCTTCCATTTTACTTTAGGTGTCCTATTTATTTCCTTCAAATGTCAAAAATATTTAGATAGAGAAGTCTGATCTATTTTATTTATATTGTTGAAAGAACACTTATGCTGCCTCCATCTGGTTTTAAATTCATTCTTCTATTATATATATATATATATATATATATATATATATATAAAGAACTATTTATGTCTTTCGTTAGTATGGCTGATGCTAACCCCTAGGATAGTGATTCATTGCTCCTTCTCAGTCTTGCTTTCTCTTCTCATCTGCAGTGGAAATATTATTTTGAATCAACTGCTTGCTTGGATGTCGGTTCATTGCGTCGTGCTAGACAATATATCTCGCCTGTATCTATCTTACATATTGATAAGTTGACCATTTCTCCATACTTTTAATATTTCTGCTACCTATAATCTAATGCTCCTGTTATTTATGTACAGAAGATATAGTTGCACTCTCTTACTGAACTTAATTTTCGAAAAAAATATTTGTCACATTTGAGACAATACGCTGCCTAATATACATTCGATGTTCTATTTTTCTATTTTTTTTACTTACACCCCTGATGATGGCTAATGTGGCTGGAAACCGTTGACTGCGTCTTTGGACATAAAAATGCCATGTTCGCGAATTTTTTAACAGATACTTAAAAATAAATAACGATCAATATATTTAATAGGTATAAAACAACCTTTTTTTCATAGGATATATATATATATACAAGAACGTTTACTACCAAAATGTACTGAATATAGATGTATGAGTGTTAGAAATTATGGGAGGAATCTGCTCAAGGGTGTGACCATAGTTCATGTTATCAGATGACATCTTTGTCAGCTGGGGAAACTTCTGACACAAATATACATGTGCATGTCATCTTCGCTTTACGAGCACTGTCTTAATATTGTCGCCTTGGATAATGAGGAACAATGTTTTATTCATTGGACGATCATTAGCGTTTGCCAACAATTCTCCCCTGTTACTTCTTTTCTATCTTATATATATATATATATATATATATATATATATATATATATCTTTTTATTCAACCATTTCTTTCCCTCCGGCCTTAACCATCATCAGCACTTCTTACAAAAAAATAAAAGTAAAGATGAATGTACTTAAATGTTTCGACACGTCAAGCCATTCCGTCAGACATGCTCATTTGAAAATCATCAGCGCAACAACCTGGGCAAGGTTAGATGCAAAAGTAAGTCTATTTTTGTGTTCTTAATTTTCATTTATTTTTAGGAAGTTCGTATATGAGTGGAAATCAACGCTATAAAATGGTCATCGTTTTATAGTAAGCGAATACATATAACTTCTTTTTTCTTTTTTTTAACTTTTTCAAGAGAAGTCGAAACTTTTAATGAATCTACCTCTATAACATTTTCAGTTATAGAAGAAAATAAATCATAGAAACTTTTTTTTTTTTTAATCAGAGGAACAACCCTTAATTCTATTTTCTCTGAATTGGAAAAACAAATATATTCCTTGAATCTTAATCGGGAGTCAAGCTTCATTTAGAAATAGTTCCCCCCCATCCCGACGGAAATTCAATTATACACAGAAAAAATAAGACGTCTAATCTCGACACTAAAAACTGTTACTGAAATGAAGCATAACATAAGCTTTGTTTGTTGACGACCATGAGTAGGCGGTCAATAAATTGTATTTTTGGTATCCCTGTCCCTCGGCATATGAGGCCTTCATTTAAACAGTAAACATGTCTCCACTCTCCTTAACTAACACAAGGGGACTCTAAGAAAAGAAAAGCAAAACCATTTACTAATCTCATAGGTTTATTCTTCTATTTGCTGAGTTCTTTTCGGGCGTTGGCGATACTGGCTCTCCACAATTTCCTGTCCTTTATAGCTCTCAGAAAAAATTTTCTTTTGTAGCTTTCCTAATTCCGGTTATGCCAACAATTTACAGAAGTTCGTTAGGTAGGTTCCGTCCTGAGTATGACGATAAACTACATCTGGCAGCAAGGCATCCAACCGGGAGATTTTGAGAAGCGTGGGGCCACCTCTTAATTGCTGTGGTTCCCAGCTCCATACTCACCCGGGGTGGTAAAACCTGTTAGGGGCACAACTCCGACATTATGAAAGTGTAAACATTCCTTTTTTGTAGTAGACGTGCCAGCAAGGAATTTTCATAGTAAATGAATTACCAGCAATATATTTTTATTAAAAGAAAAATAAAATAGTACCATCAATACATTTTTGAAGAAATAAATTTACAAGCAATATATTTATTAAAAGAAAACGCTAATGCCCACAAGAAAATTAAATCATTGACGTTTTCTGATACTAATTATAAATTTCCTTTTTGTACCCTTCTTCTTTAAAACTTTGTTGATGCTTACATATTCAGTCTACGTTATTCTCATCATCCTTCTGTAGAACAACATTTTTTTCTCACCTTCATCTATCATTCAGTACTCTTTTCTTTGAAACGAAATTTTCTGTCTTTGTTGCTAGTAATAATATGCTATTTTTGCTTGTACTTTTTATCTAGATCAGTACCTAAAAATATATAAAATATATAAATATATATAAAATCGAAAATCGAATATATAAATATATATAAAATCGAAATATTAATTTATATAAAAACTGATGAATTTTGGAAGGTCTGTTAAGATGGCTTGAAAGAATAAGATATCTTACGCATAAGGCCTCAATATAGGCCTCTCTAATTCGGGATGTCAGGTCAGATTGCAGGGTCTTTCGACCACATTATGGTGACACACCGTGCCCCGTACGATCACCGAAGTTAAGCAACATCCAGCCTGCTCAGTACTAAGATGGGTGACCGGTTGGGAATACCGGGTGATGTAAGCTTCGATGTGCGACGGAGTGCCGAAGTTCCAATTCCAGTTTTGTTCGGTATATTCACTCACGCGCAAATATCCGTAGGAAAAGTATGAATCTGTACCCCCCCTACCAGCCATGAGTTAATGACTATGAAATGTATCATGAAACCATTATCATCTCAATAATAATAATAATAATAATAAACTCACGTGCAAAATATTTAGATTTCGGCGTTAAATAACGTATTATAAGTTGATATGCAGCTAAACAAAACAAAACAAAAAATAAAATTGCAAAATCCATAAGAATGGGTATCTCCATAGAAAATGTTGCATAAAAGGAAAATACCCGGTTAAATAACAACGAACAAAGAAAAATCAAGAGCACAGATGAAAACTAAAAACCTCGAAACTGAGCTACATCGGAGAAAGGAAAATCTGGGGTATGTATAGTTATTTTCCAAGCGTAGCTTAAATGTGCCACAAGGCCGAAAGTATGGGGCACCCAATGAAGATCGAACTCATTACTCAATCGTATATGTTCTAGCGGGACAAGCCTAATCTGTGGTATGTATATACTGAACAATTAGACGTATACTGGTTTTAAAAAAATATATGTCATTGTAACTTTTGCAAATGATCCTGTACCTTAGGATTCGCGACAGAAAATGCCCAAATGTTTGAATTGAATTTTAATATCAATAAACAACATTTAGGATGATACAATTTGATATGTAATGATCGATGTAATAATTTTTAGTTCAAATGTACTTATTTTAAAGCAATAAAAAAATAGAATTTGCACACCAGTGCATGAGAGAGTTAACGTCATAGCCACTGAGTGCAAATTCCCGCCCGATAGAAAGTAAGTGACCGCACTTAACAGGTAAACACGTAGCCGATCCGGTTGAGATTATACGTACGTGATTTTACTGAAGGAAATTAGCCGCCCTGAAACTGTAAAACTTATGATATATATCTTCCAGATATCTTACCTTGTTAACTATATCTTTACGTTGTAAGCTAGTCAGTAGTTACGAAGAAAAACTCCAAATATATAAATTATTTCGTGAATATCTAATCAAATCAGAACTATATTATTTTTTTATGAAATGATACGTAATTTAACTACCATCGCATCTTAGAATGCTTTGAGAAGGTTTTTGTTATTAAATGTATTTAAATGAATACAAAAAATATATTGCTAGTATATCAAAATATATAATATGAAAATATGATTTCGTAGTTGCATTATGTCTTGTAACAGAAATGTTTTATTTTTACTAAATTCCCTTTTTTTTAAACAAACACCAGTGATGAAATTAGGTGTTACCTAGATCATTTGAAAAGTATTTTATTTTCAATCATTCCTTTCACCTGTTACGCTTTTCATATTGATATGAAAGAAAAAAAAGATGTCAGAGAAAGAATCGTCCATTTATATTTATATTTGCAACAATTTTAACGCTGAACATTTCAGATTTCGCTTCTTTTTTTTACTTATTTTCTTGCTGAATAAACAACTTTCAAAAAATGTTTTTGCACTTACCACCACTCATTTTTCAGTTGAACTGTATTCAACTTTAAGAGAGATCAGAATTACTTACCTGCAAAATAAAGAAAAAGAAACCAATTTTAATATAAAATGTATGAGCTTGTGGCATTGAAGAAACACGTTTTTCATTGCAGAACATTTATTGATAAATCCCATTAAATCTCAGAAAACTTTTTTTGATAATAGAATATTGAGGAATACTTCAGATACTTGGAAAGGTGAATTAAGAAAATATTAAATAATAAACAAACCCCAAATGCAAAGCGTGTGGATAGCATTCAATTAAGACTCATGTAAGAGATTCTTTGGCTTGTAAGAAAAGATAAATGAAAGAAAAAATAAGGTACATCTCTCAGATAAAATAAACTTTCACTAATAAATACATCGGGGGTTGAAAAGGAGATAAATGGCTCCCAAAACAGGAAATAGATATCTTATAAAATCGTTTTCAACCTAAGTCAAAAATATATAAAATATTGGCTGACATGGGAACATATATCAGTGTGAAAGAATTTGGCATATACAAAGAGATTGATCAGAATGATTAGTCCTACATATAATGATAGGCATTAAACAGTGAATTAATGCATTAACATAAAAGGAATCTGCTACTGATGATAACACAATATCAAATGATAATATTTCTCCACCAATAGAATTAACAAACCAAGAAAGATAATGCAGCACCTTGTAAAGTTTGGAACAGTAGTAATAAAGAATCATGAAAATAAGATATCTGGAATATATTTCACGTCATTACGTGCGAAAATCCTGCGCTCAACTGGGTCGACTACGTGTTTGCATATCTGAGGTAGCGACTGATATATATATATATATATATATATATATATATATATATATATATATATATATATATATTTTTATTTAAGAATATGATACTAACGCTTCATAAGAGTTCTCATGTTTCAAAACAAGAACCGAAAACTTCAATATAATTATTTGAATTAAATTGAATTAAAGTACCATGCTCGGTTCCATCTTCAAGCGATTTTTTTAAAAAACTTCGCTTGAAGATGGAACAGAGGTTGGTGCGTTAATTAAAATTTAATTCAAATAATTATATAAATTTGGGAACATACAAGTAAAGGAAATTTTGTTTTGCGACTATAGGATGATTAGAATAAGGATATTAATAGAGTAATAGTAATTAAAATGAATAAATTAGAACAGGTCTAAATTAATAACAATAAATAAACATTTATATACATGCATATATTAATGGTCTGATTATAGTTATAAAGATAGAGACTACGGGTTTGTTGACTGATTTTTTAACGTCATATCAACTGCTATGAAATCTAAATATGTGGAACACAACTGTATGCCTTCAGCCAAAGATAAAATATATTGTTAGGTGATTTTGCTACAAAAATATATTGTCTGCTACAATGCAACTTATAAGCGTGTATACAAACATAGTCAGTCCCTATCCATCTAGTAACGTTTTGTTTTTGTTTTTTTTGGTTTTTTTGTTTTTTTTTTTTGGGGGGGTAAGTAACTCTTTTTACATGCGATTATTTTAAAAATGAATTATAATAATTCAAAATTTATGGGTCTCAGTTTAATCCTAAATTTTGGGGATTAACTCTGAGAACGTAATTTCTTTTACCTTTTTGTCATTTTGTGAATAAACGAATGAGGTTTAGTCAGTCAGTTATGTGCCATGCGTGATACACGCGTAGGTGATCATGTATCTTTCGATACATGCAGATGTTTTTTCCCGCAGTAGGTTACCATTTCTTTCTGCGGTAGAACAGTTTGCATTGAAAACGTTACAGTTAATCAGATAAATATATATATATAGATGCCATAAGTAAACAGATCTTAATCTAACAAGTTTATTTATTAAATGTTTAACAAGGAATGCAAAAGATTATAAAATACGTTACATTAGAGGATTATCTCTGAGAACAAAAAGATGTGTACAAAGAAAATGTTGATCATCTAATGGGGAGGTTATACCGTATATACTGCATTTTTCAATTATTTTTTTTGATTCTTTTATATATATATATATATATATATATATATATATATATATGTAAAAGCAAAGGATTTCTCTCAGAAAACCAGAACAGTTATATTTCAAATGTGTCGATTGTCTAAAATCTAAAAAGTAAGATATATATATATATATATATATATATATATATATATATATATATATATATATATATATATATATATATATATATATATTTATATATATATATATATTTTAAGGTACGCCCCACGTTTCTTAGCAAGGCGTGAAGCAACTAGGATGCAGGGGTTGCAGAAGATTTGGAGCGAGAGCAGATAGGATTGATAGGAAGAAAGGATGAGGAGAAGGATAGGGGGCCTAGATCAAGGTAAGTGGAGGTGTCGATTGACATTACATTTGAATAGTTGAGATTATAGCTCTCAGGGAAACAGTAACTGGGAAGGGTGTTCCACAGGCAAGAGCTGCGAGATATGAAGCTATTGGAAATCAGAAGAGACGGCTACATTTAAAAAGTTTCAATAGTGTAAGACGGTGAAAGGGATGCCAACCTGCGTAGGGCGCTTGAATTCATGGAGTCTGGGGAACCAAATCCCGGAAAGCAGCTTCTCGGAGCAATTGCCATGAAAGTATTTGTAGAAAAGACAGAGAGAGGCGACGGCGCGTCTGTGAGAGAGTGACTGTAGACGAGATGCCAGATCAAGACCAATAACATTACATATCCGTCTCTGGATCTTGTCAAGAACTCCAAGGTAAACAGAAGGTGCTCCGGACCATATATGGCAGGAATACTCCATGCATATATTATCCTCGATATAAAAAACATTTTTATTTTTAGATAATATAGGAACATAAATTTTACCTTCTCTGATAGATATTTATCAAACCAGCACAACACTTTTACTGACTTTTTTCCGTAGCTGAAAAAGTTTAACTTTATGTTAATTGAAGTCAAGCGAACAAACAAAACGAAATTTTTAATTCTACTGCCCTTTGCGTATTAACAAATGAGAACATAAAGATTTTTTAAAAAATCGTCCAGTCAACAAGGGATTTCTTTATTTGAGACCCAGAAACTACCAATAGGTTGTCTATGCCTGAAACATGAGATAAAAATTGATAAGAATATCAGCTTGCAACCGAATGAAACAAATATAGTTTCACTAATAAACAACAGCCTTTTTTAAAGATATAGCAATAACTTCTACTTCCTAAAAATTATATCAGTTCCAGTCGGAAAATATTTTAAATAAGGAGGCTCAACAATAAGCAATATCTCTTCTGCATATTCCGCCTTATTCATGATAATAAATATATCTTCTGAAAGAATCATTTAAAATCGGAAACTTAACAATAGACATTTTCTATTCTGCATATTCATCTTTGATTCAGGCGTGATAATGAATATATAGGCTCAAACTATCATTTAAAAACGGAAGCTCAAAAATAGTCTATATTCCGTCTTGATATTCAAAACTAGCTTAGACATGGTAAAAAAAATACAATAGTTTAAAACTGGAAAAACGTTTAAACTTGTGCCTTAAGAATAACCATTATCTTCAACCATAGCTGAAGTTATTAAAAATATCAATTGAAAACCCGAAGGCTTAATTCAATATGAAGAAACAAGAATAATCGTTATCCTTTCTTCAACATTATCAAAGGTTGTAAACGTATACATGTTCAAAACAGCAATAAGTATTTCAATATGGAGGCTCAGGTATTTCTTTCTTCCCATACAACAATAGCATAGAATCGGTAATTAAACTATAGTTTCAATAGAGAAAGAATGAAATAAAAGATTATGGAGGCTTAAGAAATAAGCAATATCCTCTCGACATATTAAGAACTCAATCTTCATAATAAAAATATATGTTTAAAAAAGAATAACAAAAAGTTTCGCGTCACTTTGTCTCAGGATTTTTTATGATTTTCTTATATTTTTAAGTATTAAAATTGTTCAAGCAGAAATGTTTAATGTCTGGATTTTTACTGCCTTGGAAAAGACATAGCTTCATCTGATTTCTATGGTATAATATCGTATAATAACCTGCTTAACTGAAAGGTTCTTTCTATTTCAAAAAATTTCGTATTTAAAGTGAAAGTTAAATAAGAAATTCAAGATGAAATCCGCAAATAACGATTGACTGTTTTATATGACTGATATTCACCATATAATAAGAGAATTCATAACGACAACAGGAAATAAAGGCCAGGTGATTTATAATAAACGAGTTTTGGAAAATAAATTTTGGGTGACATAACTTAATATCTCCTTCATCATTTGTGCTGACCTGGTGAAGTTAGTTAAATGAGAAAACAGTAGTAGACGACCTCCTTTAATCTAAAGAACAGTACAGATCTGAAGAAAACATTAATTAAAACACTCAAAGAAATATTTCTTGCTATAGGCGATGTCTTAAAAACGACTAAAATAAATCAGTTATTAATCTTTTAACTAGATAACCTATCCGACTTCCAAATGTTAGGTGTTGTTTGTTGTTTAGGGCTATATCAATCTCTGTGTGTTATTTACGACTGAATTTTAAATATTTGTATTCGAATTTATTTTATTTTAGAAGATATTAATGGTTTAGTTATACAACTCTTACTAATTAACCCATAGCTAAGGTGAGAAGTGTAGGATTCTTAGCTTTCCCAAGGGTATTTGCGTGTAAGGGAATATAGCGAACGCAACTGGAATTGGAACTCGGCTCTCCGATTAAAAATTCCTAGACATTATCGATTACACCACCCGCACATTCCAGCGTATACACCTGATATTACCGAGTGATCACCCATCTAGGTACTGACAAGGTTATATGTTGCTCAACTTCGGTGGCCCTACAGTAATAGTTGTTTTAACGTGATTTGTGCGTAAGACTGTTATGTATAATCGATGTGAGCTATTTAGAAAATATTCTGAATTATATAAGTCGATGTCCATGTTATTCCCTGGGAAAAGTTCAATAAATAATAGTAAACTATAATAATCCAATATATGGTAGTGTCCATAGAGTAAACTTTCGGTATTTATTTGCACATTCAGTTTTGGTAAGAAATTGAAATTGCAGAGTGATCTTTTACCGGCGTAGACGTGTATATCCATTTTACCGAGTGTGAATTATTCAGACACGGACGAATAAACACGTTCAAAACATAACGTTCAAAAAGCAGCACTAGATGTGCTTATACGTCGATCTTGATTTTTCAGGCAGCACTAAAAAACAGATGTGCAGCTGTTTTAAGTTCCTCATCCGTTTTGCATTGAGGTTCCCCAGACCAGCTACGTAGCCTATTTTGGCGCCAGTTTTTTGTTAGCGATTGTCGCAGCAACACGTCTGTGGATAACTTACCAGGTTTTTCGGGCTCAATAAAGATATTATTCAAAATGTCAGAAAGGCTTTGCATTTATAAAGAGTTTTCCAATAAGTTGGACCCATTTTAAATGTGAATTAAGTTTAAGAATCTAATTATTTCTTCTGTCCCTTTCAGATATAACAACTTAAGTCTTTGGCAATTTCAACCATGGAAAGGTTAACAATCAAACAACGTGTTAAAGTTATCGAAGCCTATTACGAAAACGGACATTCAAACAGAAATATATTTCGCGCACTTCACGATTTTTTGTTCAACATAATCGACCAATCGTCAGTGCAACTGGAAACGATGTATCATTGGGGAGAGGTTCAGTTCCTGCGAATAAAGGTGTCTGGATTTTTGGCCACGTTCTTGTGCATGGCAACAATGTTTACAGATGCT
>CAHIKZ030000985.1:832500-922500 GCA_903632075.3 Acanthosepion pharaonis | reverse complement strand
AAAAATATTATCAACGATACATTTTGAAAAAAATAAAATTATTAACACCTATACATTTGAAAAAAAATTGTCAGAAATAGATTTTAAAAGGGAAAAAATATTACCAGCAATATTTTTTGAAAAAAAAATATTACCAAAATAAAAATTGCCGGCATTAAACAATCCATTGAGGTTGATATGCTGTAAAGCAAACCAAACCAAACCAAACCAAACCAAACCAAAAGCAATATTTTCTGTACTTCGACAAAGGAAGTTTTGGAGGGCCATGATTCTCGTGGGACTCTTAGTTGTCTTTTTCCTTATTTGGCTAAGTTACCACCACCAGTTTGGCCTTCCATTCACATAAGCTCGCCAGTGAATTAACTCGCTGCGTTCCAATCTCTTTTCCTCTGCTCTCATTATGGCCCGTGAGGGTTAAGTTTTCCAAGCCCTCTTTCCTCATAAGGCGTCCAATGAATCTCATCTGTCTTTTCCTGAATCCGCGTATGTCTTACTTCTGTTATTTGCTTTAAGACGTCCTTGTTACAGACTCGCTCCGTACAATGACTCCTTCTGTATATAAAATCCTTCATGTATATATATATATATATATATATATATATATATATATATATATATATATATATATATATCATTCATTCACAAAAATCAAATATAGAGGTTAATGATTTAAATGGTGATAATACATCTTCGCAAACAATATAATATGAGATACATCAACCCCAAACCTGTATATGACATCATCAGGTATGGAAATAGACCTTATGCAACTGGAATTTATGAACAGTGATCACATCATTCATATACAGGTTTGGGGTTGATGTATCTTATTTATATTGTTTGCGAAGATGTATTCTCGCCATTTAAATCATTAACCTCTATATTTGTTTTTTGTGTGAATGATTCATGAATTTATAAATTATAATTTTCACCTTTAATTGATATATATATATATATATATATATATATATATATATATATATATATATATATATATTTTCTTCTTTTGAAAATATATATGTACTTTACTTGAAAAAAAATGAAGTGTATATGTATATCCTTCCTTACTTGAAAAAAAAACACTTAGCTTTAAAGTATTATAAAATAGCATGTAGAATATTTTATTTCAGCTAGAATTACTGATAATAATACAAGTATTTCAGCAGATAATCATCTCACTTTATTTTTTATTTTATAAAATCTTTTCATCTCAAACAAGGAAATAAAGCAACTAAGATGCAAGTATAGAAATAATGACGAAAAAAAACCATCGTCATTGCATTTATATATATATATATATATATATATATATATATATATATATATATATATATATATATATATATATATATATATATATATATATATATATATCTTTGAAGATCAAAGCAAGAAGCTGGAAGAGAATACCACGTGTGAGATGTGCGAGAGAAGAAAACTATTAGAATAGAAGTTACGGTTACATCTAGCAATTTCAGCTGTAAAATTATGAGACCTACCTGCCAATCTAGTATTGCGCTTAAATTCATAAAGTCGATGTAACAAAGAGGAAAGCTCATCTGAGCAATTATACACATTCTGTTGCACTCATCTTTATTGTTAATATCACGTTTCGGCTGTCGTGCACTCTGCCCCTCAAGATGTGATTTTCTATTCAGGTAACCTTCAGTGAATTTTGAACTTAGCACTTCATAAGGTAGTAGAGTCTCCTCATACTACTGACCATTCTAAGGATATCTCGTCTAATAACGATTTAGCGATGCTCAGTTTGGGTTCAACTTTAAGCCATGATTTCTTGTGCTGATGTCAAAAACTGATGCAGCATGTTTTTAAAGTAAAAATTAAATAATTTAAAAGTGAAGAAAGCAAATAACGAAAGACATAGTTGTATGATTGACACAAGCCAAATTAGAAGAATTGATGACGAATTCCGTTGTCCATCTCTAAAGATATCTCGTCTAATTTCGATTTATCCTTATTCCATAATTAATCGCCGCCATTTTCATTTTGCCCAAATCTGCTCTCACCGGCTAAGGAACAGAATTCACGGTTAATATATCACTAATTTCCCGAATAAACCGTTTAATCCTCTAAGCCAGCATTTTTCAACTAGGGTTCGCCGGAAATCTAAGTTTCCGCAAAAGGTCCCCATTGTTCCGCGAGAAAAGGTGAGATAAGCTAATGCACTTTTGATTTTTTACTTAATTTCGTATAATATTACTAAACACACGCAATATATTCTTGGTTATTGTAAATTTGAAATATAAACATCATCCTATCTAACCTATTATGTCATCAAAAAGTATAACAATCATTGGGAATATATTTAGTGATGTCTGTACGGCGTTAGTATGAAAACATGTTCACTCGTCAGTGCCCACTCAGCGAACAGGACCTGTATTTAAAGTTACTTATTTCTTTGGCTTTTCTTTATTTTTACAGAAATACTCTATAAAAAAACTGATGCAGCAATTATCTGTTTTCGTTCTGTTTAAATTTATCTTCTAATTGTATGATATTGGTTAATTATGTTTATGTATTTTTACGTTTGAGTTTAGAATTTTTGTGTGTGAATGAAAACTTCCTGATAAAGTATTATAAATGAACAGTATAAATTTTATTTAGCATTACCGAAAACTTTGACGAAGAAGTTATTAGTTTTTCCTTAAACCAGTTATTCAAAAATATATACTATGATATTTACCACGGGAACTACGAAGAAAACGAAAATGAGAAATATGGTATATAATTTCACTTTTGCGCAGGGGTTCCTTGAGACATGTAATTTATTTTAAGGGCAACGCAAAGGTAAAAAGGTTGAATAACGCTGCTCTAAGCTATTGTCAGACAGAATTATAGACAAATGGTCTTAATGGCGCCTGGTATTAATGTAAATTAATAAACTGATTAGAGAAATAAGAAATAATTCCAGATTTGATTTGATTTATATGTTAAATGGCACCTCAACTCGTCAATGGGTATTTAAGGCCGAAATTTAATTTTCTTGGGAGATTTGAAGTAAGGAAATTATGGTATTCTTCCGCTTTCATAATCGGATGGACATAATTACTAGAGGCGTTGATATGTGTGTCTTATATTGTAGTTATATTGAAGTTAAAGAAATCAAACTGTACTCCAAAATTTAAGAAAATTTAGGATAGTATATAGATTAATATCATGAAAGAGTTCTTTCATGTTGGTTGGTTGATTGATTTTGTTTAACGGTATATCAACACATCTATGTGTTATTTAAGTCCGAAATGTAAATATTTTGAACACAATTGATGGCTTCAATTTAATACATTTTGAACGCAATAATATGCCTTCAACTACAAGTAAAATATATTGTTAGTCATATTGCTATAAACTTTATTATTGGTAATTCTACTAAAAAATGTATTCTTGGTCATTTTGCTATAAACTTTATTGTTTGAAATTCTACTATAAAATGTATTGCTAGTCATGTTGCTTTAACATTATATTGTTAGTCATTTTGCTATAACTATGTAATTATTTTTATAGAAAAATGCATTTTTATCCTTTCTTAGTTTATTTACTATTTATCTATAGCTGGGACCCTGCTAGGTACTATCATCTCTGGGTTCATGTAGCTCCGGGAACAACAGCAATTAAGACGTAAGTCATCGTTCCTGAAAGAAACTCCAATCTCCTTATCAGAGGAGTAACTGCCCAATTTCAGATTTAAAATTCCATTAAATGTTAATAAATATATATATACTAGCATATAAAGTTGTTGAAAAGTCCCAACGACTTTTCTTAAATATTTCTTAAAGAGGGTAACTGATATTCGCATTGCCGTAACGACAAGCCTGATGAAAAGGCGGCTTCTCACACGCAAGAAATAGGGGATCACTCTCTGCCGAGTGCTATATTTGCTTTCCAAAACTTTCGATGATCGCGGCAGAAAGTCTTCAATTTCACCGTTGAAAAAAAAAAATGAATACCGAATCAGTTACGTATGCACAATAAAAATAACGTTTTTAGTAACAAAAATTATATATATTTAAAACTGAAGAGTGACATTATTAGCACAGATAATTTGCTTATGATAATATGCACAATCGGTCACACTCGAAGGAAAAAATGATAACAAAAAAAAGGTGTATCACGAATTTTATAAAAAATTCTCCTCAGTATAGTTTTTAGATTATTCATTCTCCTCAACTGACTACCAACCAAGGTTCGATATCCCAGTCTACACTGCTATTTAATCTATAACTCGAGAAAGGTTGTTTCGTGCATTTTTATGGATTCAGCGTGAAATGAACGAAATAGAATCGACCAAAACTTGAAAGTGGCTCGACGAGTTCACTTCCGCCCAGATAAGTTACACCGTCCACACCTCGAATCTATACCCAATCCTCATTTTCCAGTCTATGCAGCCTTGTGGACAAAGAAATATTTTATGCCATGCAACACCTTTCTCGTAAACGGGATGACACAATCCTCTCTATAAACTGTTGCTACAGACTTTAGTTCCACTAGTTTTGACCTTCCCAGCTAGGTCTCGCCATACCATGTACGCTTCTACGAGCCATCACCATTCCGATCGCATTCCATTAGTAAGAAAGAAGTTCCATTTGGAGAGCATCTTCCTAAGGAACACTACTTTGTGGAACAAACTCCTTTCCCGACCGCTATAATCTTAACAACTACAAGTCTAGGATCAACCGTTATCTTTCTTTGGTGACATACGGTGGCCATTAATGATTCCGTTTATCTCAAGTCTTCAATGTTAAGATAAAACCTTATTTAATTACAACCGCAAATAAATACTTATCAAGAACAAAGAAGTAAAAATCAACCAAAGATAATTAACCATTTCACTGAATCCCTTATTAGTAGTGTTTGGCTCGTCTTAAAGTTCCAATACCTGGTCAAAATTCGAAATCATAACGCTGTGTTTAGATCTTAGACAGACGGGACCCGATACGCAGGGGTGGTATCCTCGACCGACGGGGGTGGCAAACACAACAAATCGACCGCAATAATTCACACAAATTCGACTTGATAGTTCCAAGTCTCAGTAGTCACTCACTAATCACCGCAGTCAATTAGCCTGACACCGCTATTTATATCATTGACGGAAAATGTATGGAAGATTTCCTAAATCCAGATTCAGTGGAAGATGCAGTAGCTGTCCGTAGTTACTCATTTTTTTCCCTATATGACACTTTTTCGAGGATTCTTCTGTCGTCCGAGGTGAACTGCAACTCAAACCTCTTTCTAATCTCTGCACTTCTTTAATTGACTTCTACTCCTCTTATTAATTTTGCTAATAAAGTGCTCAACCTCATTCAATGACCCGTATACCTTTATTGGCACCTGTGCCTTGTGTTGGATGAACCATATAATAAATAATATATATATATATATATATATATATAATTAGTCTTGAGAAAGGATCCACGTCCGTAAAACTTTCTTAATCTGATGAAAGATTGAGGACAATGTGTCCAATATCAATTCCGTATATATATATATATATAAATAAAATAAATTATTCTTTCATAAAATAAAAATGTCGGTCATTCGCGATTATTATTTTTTTTTTCAATTTGGTCAACTTTTTCCACACCCATATATATATATACATACATATATATATAGTAAAGAAAAAAATTAACAACCTGTAATATATATATATATAATATTTCATAAATGTAAATAATGTGGCCTGTCTTAAATAAATATATATATATATAGTAAAGTATATATATATATATATATATATAATATATTTATAGTCCGTAGTTACTCAAGTATTATATATATATCTATCAAAAAGTAATATATATATATATATATATATATATATATATATATATATATATATATATAATGAGGGCTACGTAAAATATGATATATATATATAAATATATATATATATATATATATATATATATATATATATATATATATATATATATATATATATATATATATATATACATAGTAAAGTAATATCATAATAAAGGGTATATATATATATTATATATACAATAATTCCAAAAAGAAATTTGGAGTGCAAAATTCGCTTATATAGGATGAAATGGAACTAATAAAGTTTAATTTATATATATAAAAATTAAATTCAGGGTATTTAATTGTATTCTATTTTTAAAAATTCGCATGAGGATAAATAACTAATGTTTTAATTTAATTGAAAAATTAAATATTTTTTAAATCAATTAATATAAATATATATATATATATATATATATATATATATATATATATATAGTTTATGAAAACCAGGTAATCCGTATGGGTAAACCTAAGGAGGCTAAAATCCAGAGAGCTCAATGTAAATCCAGAGCAAATAATTTAAATAAAAACAGACCACATTAAGGTTCCATGTAAGAAATTATTTCACCACAGCCCTTTAACGGACTGCGGATCATCAGACTTTAGTTCCAAACAAAAAAATAATTTATTACATGGAACCTTAAAGTGGTCTGTTTTTTATTTATATATATATATATATATATATATATATATATATATATATATATATATGTATGTATCAAAAGTATATTAAAATGTTTCTAATATCGAAATTATTTAACACAGAAATAACAAAATTCACGAAATGTACCCCCAAAGCTACACAAATTCTTGGGTCTCTAGTGCGATATTTCACTTGACAGCGAACTTTCGTTGAGGACCAATGAAAACACATTCTTTTTATATATTTCCTTTGATTCCGACCCTTTTCCTGATCTTTGAAATAGCTTGAACGTGACCATTAGCAATTGAAGGACTTCCACAGATTTCTGAGATATCTTAGTTAGCCTTTTTCATAAACGATGTTGTTATAGAGTCAGTGGCAAAGAGCAAGAACTTCCCTTTTTAATTCGATCGTTTGCAGTTAATTGAACGTAGTTTGACATATAACTACCCTCTATTTGTACCGCTCGAGAGATTTCCTTCCGCGCTGCCGGCAGGATTTGTAACAAGATTTGACATGTTGCCAAGGATTCCTTGCAAAGAATTGCTACATGATTCATCTCCTCAAGCGTTTACAAATCCACCATCATGGTTTGTGGGGGGTCATACAGAGCGAGAGAATTACGGCTTTTGAGAAACTCATGCTTGAAGGCTCGTTGTAAGTCTACTAATGAGCATTTACGTAAATCGGATACCTAGTGGAATACTATTCACTAGTTGAATAAAACAAAGAATTTTTAGTCTTAGTTTACAATGTCACGATAGGAAGAAGACTGACAAATTCAACGAACAAATCATTGTTTCAACGGTAAAACACAGAGGCGGCAAATAAATGTGTGGAGCTGTATTTATTCCATAATCAGAGGAATAAGTAGCTTACAGCCACATCAAGTTGAAAACACCGGTTCTGGTACAATCACCAAAGTTAAGCAATGTTGAACCTGGTCTGTACTTAGATGGTTGGCCGCAGGTGGATACTGCTTGGATGTGCAGGTGGGATAATGGATAGAAATTTTTAATCAGATAGCAGAGTTCCAATTCCTGTTGGCTTCGTTATATTAAAAATAGCCTTGGTGAAGATATCAATTCGCTTCTTCTTCCCACATCTTCTATGAGTTAAATAATAAGAGTTGTATCAGTAAATCATTTTTACCTCCGCACCAAAATTCTTACAATCTAAAAAATATTTTCTGGCTTATTTAAGGCAAGAAAATATAACACTTATTCGTTTTTTATGTCTTATTTTAAAGCCATAAAAACGAATTAGTGTTATTTCCAGTGATATAATGAATAATAAAATGGGCTATGTTCAGTGACACAATGAAATATAATATAGAACAAAAGGGAAGTGTATCTGAGTGTTTTCGCAGAAGAGTGATTGAAAGCTTAACACCAATTCAAGCAAGTATGCAGGGTGTTCCAAAACTCGCATTACTATTTATAACCTTGTAAATTTTATTTATACTTACCAAATGGTACCATGTTTCTCTATGTGACAATATATTTTATTGGTCAAATTATGGAAGATGAAGCCATGCAAATTTTCTCCGGTTGCTATTTCACAAGTGTATGTTTCTGGTAATTGTTGCGCGATTTTTAGAACACACAGTCATTGAAAATGATGGCGAGAAATATTTCTAGTAGCACAGAGGTTCCCCTAATCTAAAGCAGATTGATTATTTATGCCCAGCTTCGTGAGTCTAGTAATTTGAACGAATAATGTCGGCCATGAAGAGAAGGCCTGAATACAATCAGAGTAATGTTGGCGGTTAACGGCTACTTACTGGATTCAGCTTGAGGCTGTCATTTCAAAAGAAAAGGCTATCCCCTAAAATCTTGAGAATGATTTTCGTAAATAGCCCCGACATAGAGAACCTATCAACATGGATGCTATTTCTGGTATCTGCCTCGTTCAGAAATGTCGATATTGTCATCTGTATATACCTTTCGTCAGATAAATTATAAAAAAAAAATTCTCCAACTGAATTAATCCTTTAATTTTTTTTAAATTTATTTAAATGTAATCGATGAGGTCAAATTTGCAGCTGATCTAAAAAAAATATCTAAGATCCGTTGTTAACTGAAGGAAGAAATGACTTGTTAAGCTTAACACCAACAAGACGAAACAGCTCTTTATTACTTGTCTGAGAGAACCATTTTTACCATGCATCAGGATAATCAGACATTGCGCCTTCTCGAACAAACCTTTTCCGCTGACATGAATTTGAAATATTATATTGGATCGATCGCACAGTCTTCCGCTAGGAAACCGGACTCGCTGTGGTGCCGGAATCTGTCTTACATATTAATATATCTATCATAAGTCTATGTTTTGAATATTGTTGCCATATCTACTATGATGCTCCTGCTATATATTTAGAGATTCTTGATAACTTCCAAAGAAGAATCTGAAATGTTATTGGTCCTGACCAGGAATCTCGGCTTCAGTCACATTCTCACCGCCGTATCGCATGTTCCCCGTGCCTTTTCTATTAAATCCTGATATAATTTTTCGGATGAACTTTTCGCTAAGGTCCCTATACTTTAAAAATTTAAATGCAGTACTAGATTGGTGGAAAGAACTCATCATTTAACAATTAAAGCTGATAGAGGTAACCGTAAGTTCTATGCTAACAGTTTCTTCTATTGCACGTCCCACTTATGGAACTCTCTTATGGCTTACTACTTCTCAATTAACTTTGATCTTCAAAACTTTAACTGCAATATCAAGTGTTATCTACTGTTTTTTTTATTTAATTCTTGTTCTTTTCGCTCTCATTAAGAAATTCTCATATTCTCCTCTAACACAGTAACACCCTTGCGTCTTAGTGGCTTTATTGCATTGAGTGAGACGAAATGATTAAAAAAGAAATCAGGTTCAAACTCTAGAGACTCTCCGTATAGATTAACAAAAACTTTGACAAATAAGATCCACATTATGTGAAGACTTCCAAAATCATGGACAAAATTAGGTAACTAGATGAGGAAAATAATAGCAACATGCTCAAGATGTTAGTCTTCTATTCTACGAAAAGTTTGGCAAGAAAACTTCCATCATTATTAGAAAGGGCGACAACTGCTGTTGGACTTGGGAGATCCAGTTTTTCTTAAAAACTGTTTCAAGAAAAATAGTTGATAAATTCCAACCGAACGTTAAGCTAACTGGTCCGTCAGTGAATGCTGAATATTTGATGTCTGGCAAGAGATACTTTTCACCTTTGATATTTAATTGTTTCCTTGTACATAGTGTAGAGAATTGAATATTTTTGCTTCATCATATTAAACATAATTTTTATGAATTTATATAAATGTTTTGTTGAAATCGTTGTCCCGATTTAATATTTCAAAGATGAATTCTAGATGTGCTATAATTTTAATATAATTACTTATATATTACTTATATAATTTTAATATAATTACTTATTACTTATATAATTTTAATATAATTACTTATATAATTTTAATATAATTACTTATTACTTATATAATTTTAATATAATTACTTATATATTACTTATATAATTTTAATATAATTACTTATATATTACTTATATAATTTTAATATAATTACTTATATGTTTTTTCCAGCAAATTCGACATGCAGATGTACTTTTGGATGAATTCAAGCAATAGGGCACCTCTCTCTCTCTCTCTCTCTCTCTCTCTCTCGCTCACACCACACTCTCACCTTTCTTACACTTTTTTTTATTCACTCCCTCTCAATTTTTGTCTGTGACTCTCGTAATGGTTTTCCAAGCGTAGTGGTACAAGGCCGAAAGTAAGGGGCACCCAGTGAGGATCAAACTCATTACTCATTCGTAATTGATCTAACGAGACAAGCTTGCTTAACCATTACACCACCTCGAGGTGCCTAATTACCTTTATAGTGATTTTCCAAGCGTAGCTTAGATGTGGCACAAGGCCGAAATTGGGGGCACCCTGTGATGATCGAACTCACTACTCAGTGGTAATTGTTCTAGCGAGCCAAGCTTGCTTAACCATTACACCGCCTCGAGGTGTCCTGTCTGATTTTCGTATATCCCTAATTCTTACTCACTCTGATTGCTTTCCTCTATCGCTTCCCCATTCAACCTCTCTCGACTTCATATTCCATCTCTTCCTCTTTTTTTTTTAAGCATTTCACCCCAAGCAAGGCGGGAGTGTCACTAGTTCGCAGGGTTTACATAAATTGACAGGGAGAGAAAAATGTGTATAGGGGAATGAGAAAAGGATAAAAGATTAACAGGGTTCAAGACATGGCGATTGACGTTCCCTTTAAATTTTTGGAGATTGTCGTAATTGGGAAGCGATTAAATGGAAGGGAGTTCGACTGGCGGTAAGTGAGAGTAAAGAAGCTGTTGTAGAAGTGGCGGTTACATTTTACTATTTCAACGGTAAAATTGTGCGACCTATTTGCTAATCTAGTTCCATGATTAAATTTACGTAGTCGGGGCACCAGGGAAAAAGGCTCGACCGAACAGGAGCCAGGAAAATATTTGGAGAAAAGACAGAGAGAAGTCACATCATATCTGTGAGAAAGTAACCGGAGTCGAGATGGAAATTCAGGGTCGATTACATTGCAGATCCTTCTTTGAATTTTGTCGAGGACATTGAAATGAACAGCAGGGGTACCAGACCAGATATGGCAACAGTATTCAATTAATGGGCGAATGGTAAATTTGTAGACGTGTAAGACGGACTCTGACGAGAAAAATCATTTGGCACGACACAGTGAACCAACATTCCTTGCAGTAGATGCAGCTAATGGTTTAATGTAGTTGTTACACCTTAAGTCACTTTAACACACTTTAACCGTGAGTCCAAGAAGGCGCAGTGAGACACATACCTGACTTTCCGTCGCTCTCCTCAATCATCTCTGCCTTTCCCTCCACCTCACTGTATATATATATATATATATATATATATATATATATATATATATATATATATATATGGTAGCTATATAACGAATGAGTATGAACATGACTGACATGTCCGGCAGTGCATTTAACCCCACTCTTGACCACACTGCATTCATCGGTGGTATGAACGACAGTGACTCATAAAGCCACCTAACTATCTGCATTTCTTGTCACATATGTGGGATATCAAATCCTTTCCGGGAGGTGGAAGGAGACTTTGATCATCATCACTTCCAATGTACCCTTTCATATGCCATGTCAGGCCCGATCAAGACTTGCACACCTTAGAGCAGGTCGGGCATTGAAAGCATGCCATTATGAAATCGTCATGTACAATAGAGAGTTGGTTTTGATGTGGCCGTTGGTGACAGAGTAAACCCGCCCTGGGCAGACATATCCGATTGCATTGGGCACATGGGCGGGTTGGTACATCATAGCAATTCACGGATATTTTTGTGATGCCTCATGGAAGATTTTGACGACGTCAGCTATTACAAATCTCTAAGAAACCCGGTCTTCAGCTAGAGTCTCCCAGTTATAGACTAATATTTCATTTGTATATTGATTCTTTAAGGCAATCTTTGTAATGAAGTTTTGGCTTGTTCTGAGATCTTTTTCCCAATATCCAATTCTCCATACATTATTTGTTTTGGAATACTGTTATCCCCCATACGGATAACATAGCCCGTCCATCGCAATCAGTGCTGGTGTTTCAATGCTTCCACAGAGAGTGAATTGTCCCTTTGTAGAACAACAGTATCAGGCGTATGAATCATCCAGAGGATTTCAAGCACAGATCGAAGGCAGCGTTGGTTAAAACATACAGTGTGGTTTGAATGTTACACCTACATAATATATATTTTTTTTATTATCTCAGATGTCAGACACGGGAGGCGAGAGTGTACCAGAATACTCATCAGTTCGGAGAGCCATTGCAACAATCAACAAAGCACAGATTCGTAAAATATCACACAGGACATGGAGCCGCATCATTTTGTGCCACAAAAATGATGGTCTGTCTATATTTCTGAGATGAGGCATTATTTATATTATTTACATTATTCGGACTATTGGCCTCATCTTTGTCGCCGTATTTATGTGATAAATATAGCGAGAAAGATGAGGCCAATAGTCCGAATAATGTAAATAAAAATGATGGTGTTCATACAGACCTTCTCTGTGTGTTATAGCGTCAATGAAAATGAATAAACTGAATCCAGTACGTGCGTCTTTGTATTATTGTATTACGCGTTCTTGTGATGTTCTCATTGCTTTTTGTCAGGGTGGGACAATATTTTCCAACAACCCCCTCTCTCACTATATATATATATATATATATATTAATAATTATATAATCAGAAAGAGAGAGAGAGAGAGAGAGAATATGCATGATTGATGTAGACGCACTGTCTTTTTATTTTTAACGACGTATTACGTCTACCCACCTATGCACTCGATAAAACTTACTAAAGAAAAGTACACATTTTACGTTTTAACAAAACTGGACCTCTTATGTAACACCATATTTTCTCCAGTGTGCAGACCGGTAGACGTGTATCCATTAAAAATTACTTTTTGAAAGACATACATACATATATATATATATATATATATATATATATATATATATATATATATATATATATATATATATATATATATATATATATATATAAATATATATATATATATATATATATATATATGTAGGTATATATATATATATATATATATATATATATATATTTATATATATATATATATATATATATATATACATATATAGGTATATATATATATATATATATATATATATATATATATATATATATATATATATATATATTTATATATATATATATATATATATATATATATATATGTATATATATATATATGTATGTGTGTGTGTGTGTGTGTGTGTGTGTGTTAAATAAATTAATAAGAATTTCAAAAGAGATTCTGAGTGAGGCGCATTAATTTACCTTATATATTTTTCTCGGGGAGGGGGCGTCATGATGCGTTGAAAAGAAGCACTTTACAGCATATTTTGTGTGTGACTGTTGTATGCGAGATTTCATGAGCTATATTGGGAAATATATATCACTTTAACAGAATGAGACAACTTTTTTTTCCGATACGTGTGGTGAACTTGATAATGATAGATATTAATAGGCAAACTTGCTGATGCCAATACACCATCCAAAATGAAAATCAGAGAATCAGGGAGAAGTTAGAAGCAGCATGAGAGTGGGATCAAAAAAAGAATTAAAAAAAATAGTTAAAAGATAAATGTCGGACACTCGCTAAAGAGCCGCAGGTGCCAAGAGAGGTTTCGGCCTCGTTGTCTCACACCAATTTAAGTGGCACTTAACGTGAAATTTATTCGCATCACCTCGTCGGCAATATTTTCAAGAAGTCTATTTTTTTTCTCTCTTGACAGCTCCAAAAATTAGCCTCTCAGCCACGGCGCTGTTTCTTTGTCTCAAGCGAGAGATTCTGACAAAGAAGCCTGGGGTTATTCTCAATCTTTGCAGATCACACGTTTGAATTTCTAGTCCCAGTTCGCTTATTTTCATTCTGCCCTATTTTTAATATTTCTCCTTTTTTTTTCTTCCTATTCTTTAACATTAACTATCTAATTTTGTAGTATTGTAAGGAGTTAATATTTCAATCACACTATCTGTCTCTCTTTGCAACACAAAACTAATTGATTTCTCTCTCTCTCTCTCTCTCTCTCTCTCTCTCTATGCCTTTGGCGTATCATCCAGCATGGTCGAAACACCACCGAGTGCTTCTCAGGTAATGATTAGAAACACGGAGACACTATTCACATATGTGTACTTACACTTAATAAGACGTAGATATCCACACACACACACACACACACACATATATATATATATATATATATATATATATATATATATATATATAATTCTGTAATAAATTAGGTTACTTTTGGCATATGTGATGATTGAACTCACAATACATTACTAATTATATGCAAATCCTTCTTAATATTACACCACCTCGTAGACCGAAAGATCCACACACACAGACACACGTATATATATATATATATATATATATATATATATATATATATATATACATATTAAAATCAGGAGTTAAATTATAATAGGCAACCACAGTATCGACCTGACGTTCCCTTCGGGCGATACTTTTGAAAATATCGCCCGAAGAGACCGTCAGTCGAAACCGTTTTCGCGTATTTTAATTGACCTCCTGATTTTTAAGATTAAAATCTCTACATGTTTTTATTTTTACTTATATTTTTTCTCACGGCTATTGAGCACTTTTTGATACTACTCTTCGCTGGTCTTATTCAACTCTGACAATTAAGTTCATATATATATATATATATATATATATATATATATATATATATATATATATATATATATATATATATATAAGCAAATATATGGATATAGATATGATTGTAAGAAGAAAATATATTCGAAAAAGCAAAAAAAAATCCTTATATACAATTATGCTGTTGACATATTAACATTAAAACAGCATAACTGTATATAAGAATTTTTGTTTTGTTTTTCCCGTATATATTTTTCTTCATATATATGCCTGCGTGTGTGTGTGTGAGAGAGAGAGAGTGAGTGTGTGTGTGTGTGTGTGTGTGTACGATTACTAATTTTGATACAATACAAGTTTCAGGAGACACTTATGTAGAGGTTAAATGAAAATAATATACGATATGCGTACAAAGTGACAATTATTTGGATACGTAACGATTTCCCCTAGAATTGAAAAAAATAATTTCGTAGAAGTTGTAGAAGAAGCCACAAGAGATTTCTTTTCACGAATAGCTTTTCTGGTGGGGAAGAGCTTTCCATTATTATCAATATTATTATTACCAAGATAAATTTAATCATATTGATGCTTTTTACCGCTTAACCCAAGTGGTATAATGTTCAGTGAACATATTAGAATACAAAATGCGACTTTAAATTTTATGAGCGGCTACAGAATACATGATCAATGTTGCATACAGAACAGTTTAACAAATGTGAACTTAGATGTTTTATTTTATGCAACATGGAAACATTATAAATTCAAAGTTCTTAACTGTTTTTCTGAAACTGTGAATAACTTTAATATATCAATTGTTTTAGTTGTTTTATAATTCTTTTTATATATTTTTCTCAAAGATAACTCACATTATTTTAATAGTTTGTTAGATGTTCATAGTCTAGATTGCTTTCATTTCACAAAGTTTCGATACTTATTTTCTAACTGGATTTATAGACTTTCCGCTTTCCATTCTGTAGTGACATCAGCATATTTGCCTATTAATATATATTATTATCAAAATATTTGTGGCAAGAAAGATGTGGGCTTATAGAAGGATTTTGGCATATCACTGACAGAGCATATTTTACGGGGTAATTTTTTAGGAAAATAGGGACATCAGCGAGGCTTGTATTTAGAGTCAATTAAAATTGAAGTGACACATAATGAGGAATAAAGGGTTAAGAAATTTTACACTCACAGGACACATTGAATTGAAGTACAACAGAAAGAAACAAACGAATAAATGGATGACAGGGCATTTATAGAGAGGGTGGCAAAAGAAGAACGTTGCTACAAACGACAGGAAAATAGGAGGAGTCATGGATTCCCACGTATTAAATAATCAGGACAAATAAAAAAAAAACATTTTTTTTTTGTTTTTCACTTTTATTGCCTTCATTAGAAATGTTTTTTTTTTTTTTTTTTTTTTGCCGGTGGGATGAGTAAAAGAAGTATATTTGCCTTTGACATTTAATTGTTTCGTGAATGCAGCCTGTATTGTAATAAACTGTTGAGAGCAATTATTAGGATGGTGCAAAAATAATGACGTAATAATGTCGTTTTTTGCCGTATTTTTTAACGTCAATAACCGACATTATTACGTCATTATTTTTGCACCAACCTAATAATTCTTATTATTTAATAAGAATCTACACCGAAGGATACTAGGAGGTAAGAGCGAACTAGATTAGAGAACATGACGCTCTTTTAGAAAATATTCAATTGACAAAAATCTAAATTGAATCTGCTGTGATGCCCCTAGTAAAATGTTAGTTGATCTTCACAAATGAATTTCTCCAGTTGTCTGGTAACTTATATTTAAATTTTAAAATCATTCCCCAGAATTTCCCCAAAACATTGTGCTACATATTTTTTATTTGTTAATCCTTTCATCTCAAGCAAGATTAGTTACTAAAACGCAAGAGATTAAATGAGGAAGCTGTGAAAACATTACTGAGAAGAACGAATAATAAAGAACAAGATCAAAATAGTTAGGTGAGGATTGCTCGATGTCTTAAATATTTTGACGATCATCTACTCGATGTGCCGTGTGCCCTCGGGACGTAGGCAGTCATCTCCACAGCTTCATGTCCCTTGTAGCGCTTAATAAACTTTGTCATTTATTTCTCCTAGCCCCACTTCCGCCATCCATTTACACAAACTCACTAAGTATGTTACGCGTTGTTTTCCATTTACCCACTATCTGTCCCGTGAGTATCAGATTTTCCATCCCTTCCTTACAAATTATGTCCCAGCAACCTCAACTGTCTCTTCCGGGTGTTAAGTATACGTTTCCATTTTGTTTCCATTTTCTCCCCAACTTCGTCGTTGCTCCATTTCTGGTCCATGTTATCCTCAGAATCCTTCTGTCGAACCACATTTCTGTTGCGTCAAATCTTTTGTCATCTCTGAGGATAATATCTAAAACAATTGATATATTAACTCACTGCCATACACCGAAGACAGATATCATTCCAACTGAACGTTAAGCTAACTGGTCCGTCAGTGAATGCTGAATATTTGATGTCTGGCAAGAGATACTTTTCACCTTTGATATTTAATTGTTCCATTGTACATAGTGTAGAGAATTGAATATTTTTGCTTCATCATATTAAACATAATTTTATGAATTTATATAAATGTTTTGTTGAAATCGTTGTCCCGATTTAATATTTCAAAGATGAATTCTAAATGTGCTATAATTTTAATATAATTACTTATATATTACTTATATAATTTTAATATAATTACTTATATGTTTTCTTCCAGCAAATTCGACATGCAGATGTACGTTTTGGATGAATTCAAGCAATAGGTCTCTCTCTCTCTCTCTTTCTCTCTCTCTCTCTCTCTCTCTCTCTCTCTCAGATTATGGATGCCTCACACCACACTCTCACCTTTCTTACACTTTTTTCATTCACTCCCTCTCACTTTTTGTCTGTGACTCTCATATAAGTTTAGTATTCTTTTCCTTGTTCTTGTTCTATTTCTTCGTACACTGCTTCGTGTTTGGAATACTTCATTGGATATCCCAATTCACCGGCAGATTTCAGTGTCACGCTTTCCGTCTTCTGTTAGACCATTTCCTAGATATCTAAATTTCTGCACTTGTTTAATTTTGGTATTTCCGATTTGTAATACTCACTTTGTGTTCTTCCTTTTCACAAGAAAAGCAAGCATTTCGATGAGTGTTCTATAGGCGATTTGACCAAAGGAAGAAATTATTAGAATAGAAATTACGATTAGATTTAATAATTCCAATAGTAAAATGTTGGGAACTATATGCCAATCTTGTAGTACGCTTAAATTTATGAAGTCTCGGTACGAAATAGGAAAGCTCTCCATAAAAATTGCTATTGGAAAAGTTCGTAGCCGATTTTTATTGTTAATATAAATTGACTGCAACTTGACACTGGCGTTTTTTTTTTAATGCTGATTTCTGTTGTGATTTAGAATGAAAGCTTGCACTGTTCATTTGCGAGTCAGTCTTTGTTGAGATTTTGTCCACAAATTAGTTCCTTAAAGATGGAGTTTAGACATGATTTATGGAGAGGGAAAAGTGACTAAGCACAAACTACAAGAAGAGAGAATTCATGGTCATCAGTAAGAGGATGAGCTCGAAATACGATTTTCAGGTCGGGAACACTTGAATCAAGCAGACGTGGAAGTATAAATATCAGGGAAGCGTCTTGACAGAGGACGGTAAGTGCGACATTGAGATCCGTAGACGTATTTGGATGGCCAAGGACGCATTCCAAAAGCTGTGCAGAGTATTGCCAAACAGGAGGATTTCTTTGGTAACAAAGAAAAGAATATTGAGCTGTTACGTGACATCTGTTCTTCTTTATGGCAGTGAATGCTGAACGATTTCCTCAAGAATGAAGAAGAGACTCGAGGCGACGGCGATGTGAATCTACAGAAGGATAACAAGGATATCATGGACAAAGTGTGTGAGCAATGATGAGGTCTAAGAGGGGATGCAAACAAGGAGGAGGTTTATACTTAACATTAAGAAGAGGTAGCTGAAGTTTCTGAGACGTATAAGAAGGAAGGAGGGCCTTGAGAATCCGTTACTCAGAATTCGAATAGAGGGAAAGAGAGACAAGTGAAAACCAGCGCATGACATACATGGCGGACTTGAGCAGGTGGACGAGTGAACGTGGTCTGTGGGAGAGGGAAGGAATTTGTTGAGAGCTGCAAGGTATAGTGGGAGGTGAAGAGCCGCAATCGTCTACGTTTAAAAAGGACTTGACACATAATAAAAAATAAAGAAAAATGGAGGATGAAATTTTGCTCTTTCGCTTTTTTATGCTCCATTAATTTATAAAAGCAGTAATCGTCGGGACTACGAAAAAAAACATTCTGAGGCTTCATTTCGATGGATGACCAACGCATCGAACTGTTAAAGAGTGGTTTGATATATTGTGTCAGATTGACTCTAACTGAGTCAATGCAGCAGTATATGAAAATGACTGACATTAGCTAGTCAGAAGGGTTTCTTCTTCGACCAGGGCAACACCAGAATTAATCACTCTTGAAAAAATCAACTGGAATTGATACAGGTGTCCGGGGATGTCCTAATACAAGCAGGGTACTCAACTGAATTTGCACCTTCGGATTACAACTTATCTCTATCACTACAATATTCTCCTAACGGAAGGAACGTAAATCCTAGGGAAGCATATAAAAAACACTTAGACTAGTTACTTTCTAATAAAGTTGCCAAATTCTGAGAGGACGGAATTCTGAGGTTGCTTCAAACCTAGCGACAAATGTTTGGTTGAACAAAACCATGAGTAAATATCTAAATTCCAGTCAGATCCATTGCATTAACTTACGTGGTAATAACCTTGTGTAATGAGGCATTCACCCTGGGCGGATTGAGCCGGCTTCTTCCTGTTATGAGAAGAAGATTCTTGGGATAAATTACAGAAGTAGGGTACCCAGGCCTACTCGGATAACGTTCTTGCTTGCCGCGGGGTTCCCACAGACGCAGAGACAGGAACGACCAGAAGCCGCCGGTTGCCGATGCAGACGCTCCTTGGATTTTCACCAGAGCCCTTGTTAGCCGGCGTGTGTGTCAGACCTGTCCGCCTTGGGTGGCCCTACCAGGAACGAAGTTCCGGATGGCATAGCTCTGACACTACCGTTTACACCCCCCACCGACTGTGAGGTAAGGGTTGGACTAATAACCTTAGGAAATGTATGAATCCTCTTCTTCCTCCAGCTATGGCTAAATAGCAGGACAAACCGGATTCTCTAGCCTTGGATGTCAACTGGTCTACCGCAGAAATAAGTGGCAACCTACTGCGGGAAAATTCTGCCTCGTCAGTCATGAATCGAAAGATACATACTCGCCTAAGCGTATATCACGCATGGCACATAATTGACTAACTGAAATATCAAAATATTCTCGTTGAATTTCACGTAAAATTCATGTTAAGATATCTTATGTAACGACATAAACTTAGTTTTAGTTTTTCGTTCCGCTTGTGCTGTGAGACGTTGCGGGAAGATACAGTCGTCTGTAAGCGGCAAGGCGAGCGGCCTGGAGGAGAGATAACTCGTGGGCTCTGAGTATCTGCCACTGACTCGCTCTAACCTCTTCTTGGTCAGCCTCTCGCTCTACAGTCAGAGGGTGTATGCTCGTAGGGCTGGTTGGTTGATAGGCATACGAGTGAGGCGGCCGAACTACTTGAGCCTCAGTCATTCGATTTGTTGCATGATTGGTATTGCTTTTACTATATGGCTTATTGCCTCTTTTCTGGCTTTCCTCAGGCATTTCATCTCATAAGTGATAAGTTTCCTCTCAAGTTTTTTTTTTTTTGTTAGTGGCCATGTCTGGCATTGGTATGTCCGCGTTGTTAGGAAAATGGGGACATAATATATTCGATAATAAGTTTAATTTTTCTCGCCATTAGAAAGGTTTTTTTTTACTTTTTTTCAAAACTATCTTTTCCCGTGAGAATTAATCTAGCAAAAGTTTGAATGTAAACTGTAAGTGACGTGCATTTCCTGACGTTCAAACGGAAAAGTTTCCTCCAAGAATCAGACTTGAGATTCGCCGCAAGTTTAGAAATGGTTACTTGAATTTTCCGGTTAAGAGCCTTATAAAAGATAGATATGATATTCATAGAATATATAAAATTATTCACAAAATAATTGTCTCTGTGTAAACACGTCGCGACTTAATTATCCATTTGCATACCATTGTGTAGCAATATATTTGCAAATGTTTATACATGATAGAGAATAACAAAGTCATCAGTATTTGCATCAGTTGGGGAAAAAAAGAATGAGAAAAAAAAACTCACACATACCTACTTAAGGTGTTTTTATCCTGGCAAGAAAATAGATAATATTGGGGAAACGGTGGTTGGAAAAGTGTTAAAGAAAACAAGATATTGTTGCTCAAAAAAGTACCTAGAAAAGTCGAGGATTTCGCCTACATTGAAAATCAGCTCGTAAAACGCTGGCTTTAATTTCGACCGAAGCTATGAGCACTGGTCATAGCCAGATACCTGGGCTTACGCTTACAGTGTTATATGGAAAACACGAGGATCAAATGGTGCGTAATTACTTACGATTACCTGACCAAGGGTTATTTTAATTTGCCAGAAAACAAACAAATTAATAAAAAAACATTCGATTTACGTTCTTAAATATCCATTGTGTATATTTTGCGATTAATGTATTTTGGCAGCAAACATTCTTTTAAACATCTTTCGTTAAATATGGCGGCGAAGGAAAATTTTAATATTTTTTTTATTCACTTTTCCTAACTTTCTAACATTTTTCTGTTTGGAGGGAAACATAAAGTCTCCCAGTCGAAATTTAAGCATGCACAACACGCAATGGCTTGAAATTAACGCTCCTACTAGAATTCAAAAACACACAAATAATACATGTCAAACAATCAAAATATAAAAAGAAACTAAAAATGCCCCCCCCCAAAAAAAAACAAGCCGACCGGAATATTGGTATGGAAGTGGCCAAAAGCGCTCAGGACAATGGAGGATATGGGCAGTTTTGTAATCCCTCAGGCTCAAAGGAGAGGAAAACATGTAAGAATGTTGAAAAAACTATATATATATATATATATATATATATATATATATATATTTACATACAAAAGAATAATCACACATAGAATTAATCAGAAGTATCAATGCGATTATTGGCGACATCCATCGCTAGAAAACATTTTGAAAAACTTAGCGTTGCGTCTTTGCACGTTCCGATATCTTACAACCGTCAATAATAGCAGATATTCAAAAAACATCTTTCGGTCGACATACAGGTATATCGTCTCAAGTTTTTGATTTTATAAGGAAAAAAATTCATGCCTGATGATGGATGGAAGACTGTCCGTAAGTACTAGCATTTTAACATCAAATAACTGAAAAACTACAGACAACAAGTTTTCTTCAAGGATCAAAACTCGCACTATGGATGAACAGGATTTTAATGCATATATTATGTTTTCTAGCGATGGATGTCGCCAATAATCGCATTGATACTTGATTAATTCTATGTGATTATTCTTTTGTATGTAAATATATATATATATATATATATGTGAATATTCTTTTGTATGTAAATCATATGCTGCCTAATGTTTTATATATATATATATATATATATATATATATATATATATATATATATATATATATATATACATAAATGGGAGTTTATAGTGGTTACAATGTGAATTTATTTAAATATATATATTATACATTACTGTTTATTTTTTGCTACACCAGTTTCGGATCTTGTGACCTTCATCAGGCTAAGATTGGTTATTTCCACATATTATTTAAAGGAAATAATTTTTTTTCCTTATGTTTAACCATAGTCATTTGTCTGTAGTAATAAACCAAATTTTCTTGGATTTATGAAGAAAAAATATATAATATAAATTATGTTTTTGCAATATATTTGCAAATGTGTATATTTATACATACGAATAATAAAATGATCCGTATTTCTATAAATTGGTAAAAAAAAAAACAGAAAAATCTTCTCAAGCTGAAACAGAGACATATATAATTCATTTTTTTTATATATTTTCAAAAATACCAACAATGTCTGTCCGTCCAACTTTTAAGTTTAATCTAAATTCTAACTAAATTGTTTTGTGTCGAATTTGAAACGAGTAACCTTTCCAAAGATATTTTTTTATCCGTCTACTTTCAACTGTCTCGACAGTTGTTATCACAAATTGACAGTCGAAACTCGAGAGAGCGATGCGCATCTATTAGGCAGCTTCAGCTCTTGTATGGCCCCACTCCAATTTTTATCTGATCTGCCTATTGTAAAGTTATAGTTTTACAATAGCCAGATCAGATCAAAAATGGAGTATTGCCACATCTGGACAGGAGACGCCTACTTCTCACTTTCCAGATCTTGTGGGTGATGATTTGTTTGCCACATTGCAACTCATTTTCCACAGACGAAACGCCGCTAGCCTAGCCTCTCGCTATTTTTATAAGTAATGTTCAGGCGTGTTATATTTCAGTGTTCTGCCAGTCCAGACGTCATATCTAGGATCTAGTATTCTCCGAACACCGATTCAACTCATCCACACAGATATACCGTGGACTAAGACAAGTTTTTAGCCAGGAGAAATAAACTACATCCAATTTCAAAATTTAATTATGCAATCTCAATTCAACAAAACTAAATATTATTTGGAAATTGTATAGAATAAGCATTCCATTTGCTAGTTTCAGTATTGTATTAGATTTTTCATGGATTTGATCAAGTTATCAAAAATCGTCTGATCCATATTTTACCACTCCTTTAGCAATATTTCTTGAAAGGTTGCCACTGACGTGATTTTGGTTGCACGCTCTCCTCTCGAAGTTTCAGGTTACTGTGCCCTGCCACTTGCTCTCTTGGATTCATATCGAGACTTTAGGCTACCCATGGCAATGACTTGATTCCTTGCAATTCTTTCCGGGAATTTGCTTCTTTGCTCGTATGACGTGGCGAACTATCTTCTTGAAAAAGATAGACATTCTTGTCAATCTGGTTGGTTTCAAATAGTGGGAGTAGTCCTTTCTCTAATATTTGACATTATTTTGGCCAATTTAACCGCTCATCGACAAAATCAGCTCAGATTTCCCTCCAAACCAGACAGCACCCCACATCATTACTCCAATCCCTCCATGTTTCACGGTCGTCTTCTGTGTTTCAAGTCTTATTTTGATTTCTTCAAAAATAAACCTGTCTCGAATCCGAATATTAGCAGAATTGACTTTTCTCTGACCAAATTACAGACTGCCAAAATTCATAATCTTTGCTCTCGAATTGTCTCGCCCAGTCTATACGCCTGTTCCTGTTAACCTCTGAATTCAAGGGCCTCTTTCTAGCAAATCTTCTTTGGTAGCCTTGCTCTTTCAGAGACATTCTCAACAAATATTTCGATATTTGCATGCTGTTGGTGACATCTTTGACGCTCTAACGACGGTTTCTGATGACTTTCCTATTCAGCGCTATTTTCAATCGCTCAGACACGATGGTTGGTCTTCCTGAACCTTGTTTCACCCGACAATTGCCTTTTTCGTTACATTCTTAAAATTATTAACCGTTTGATGATTAACTTGGAAACAAACCTAGCAATTTCTCTATTTGACTTGCCACAATGATGTCATCCTATTATTTGCTCGCGTTGAAATTCACCAATTTCCTTACTTCCGCTAAAAACATATCATAGACCACTACATTGGCGGGAGAAAATTCTTATTCACACAGCTTCTTCAGAAGGACTTATTTCTTGGAACAGATTTCCGAAAGGATATTTTCCCGGTCACGAGTGTTAACTTCTTCAACTCTCGGGTTAAACGTTATCTATGTATATGTCTTCATAATAGGCAGATATTTCTAATTCCGCGGATGCCCTAACAGCAACCATTTCTTATACTCTAAATTGGGTTGCTCTTGGGACTTTCATTTGGGGAATTATAGTATTTAAAAAATGGTTTTATATGCTATCAAATGATTCCCATGGAAGATTTCAATATACCATATATGGCATAACATTTTATATTCTCACTCGTATTAAGAAAAGACGATTCTTTCTTCATTTTTATGAGAAAGCGAAGCTATGGTGGACGACTAAAACCTTGAGTGAGAAAATTATTTAATTATACACTTAAAGCACGGGAAGTAATTATGCAGGACGGAAAGGAAGAAGTTTGCCAACAGTTTAAGGCAAATGCAAACGGTGTTCAGGAATTGGGAATTAACTTACTTGGAATTACGTGTTCTGAATTTCTGATAAGCTATAAACGAAACGTTTCCCTTACAAATGCGCATGATTTACAAATTCCCAAGTAGAAGTGCAAACTTGTTCAATAAAATTACGCATTTAATAATATGCATGTACTTCAATTATCGAGAAGCGTCATTTCAGACAACGACTTTCAAATAACTTTTTTTCAAATATATCTCTCTCATATATATATATATATATATATATATATATATATATATATATATATATATATATATATATATATATATATATATATATATATATATATATATATATATATATATATATATATATATATATATATATATATATATATATATATATATATATATATATATATATATATATATATATATATATATATATATATATATATATATATATATATATATGTATATGAATGTATATATATATATATATATATATATATATATATATATATATATATATATATGTATATATATATATATATATATATATATATATATATATATATATATATCTATGTATATATATATATATATATATATATATATATATATATTTTATATATAGATATAATATATAAAAATAAGAACAATATCTATTCCATACCTGAAGATATCTGTATGAACAGACGAAAGTATTGTAGTAAAATAATGCAACAGAAATTTATAAAAACAAGGATCTTTTTCATTCATAACAGGTTCGGGGTTTTTGTATATTATTTGAATTGTTCGCGACGATGGATTTCTTGCCAATTAAATCATTAACCTTAGTATTTGTTTTTGTATGAATAATTCATGAATTTGTAAATTAATTGCACCTTTATTGAAATTAAAATAACTGATCCAAGTGCAACTTTTGGATAATAAGTGCGACATTACTGTAATTATTGAACAATATAGTTCATGCCACTTTGACAGAAAATTTACCAGTAAAAAAGAATTCGCTTATCACCATATTTGTACAAGAACGCACAATTGTAAAATTTAAAATCAAACTCAGCGTTGCTACTGCACGCTCCAAAAACAACAACTCATTTCTAGTAGCATTTTTCGGATACAACAATACATATATTTTCGTTGTCCTCTTATTACTCGCCATTTAAATCATTAACCTTTGCATTAGTTTTGTGTGAATAATTCATGTATTTGTAAATTGATTGCACGTTTATTGTAGTTTAAATAACTGATCCAAGTGCGACTTTTAGATAATAAGTGCGACATTACTGTAATTATTGAACAATATAGTTCATGCCACTTTGACAGAAAAATTTACCAGTAAAAAAATTTGTTCATCACCATATTTGGTATGAACGCAAACACATTAAAAATTTAAAATCAAACTCAGCGTTGCTTTGGCGCGTTCCAAAACCAATAACTCTTTTTCAATAGCATTTTCGGATACAACAACACATATACTTTCGTTGTCCTCTTATTACTAAGAGAAAAAAAAAAAAAAAAAAAAAACATCTATTCTATACCTGAAGATGTCTGTAGGAACAGACGAAAGCTTGTAGTAAAATAACAACTAATACGGCGAAATTTATATAAACAAGGATCATTTCATTCATAACGGATTCGGAGGTTTTTGTATATTTTTTGAATTTTTGGCGATGATGGATGTCTCGCCATTTAAATCATTAACCTTTGCATTAGTTTTGTGTGAATAATTCATATATATATATATATATATATATATATATATATATATATGTATATATATATATATATATATATATATATATATATATATATATATATATATATATATGTATATATATATATATATATATATATATATATATATATATATATATATATATATATATATATATATATATATATATATATATATATATATGTGTATATATATAAATTTATGAAATATATATATTGTATATCTTATATATTGTATGTATATATTTATATATATGGATAAATATGTATATAATATCAGAGATATAGCGTGTGTAAATATAAAATAGTGAACATAGAAGTCAACACTTAGAGGCGACAGTCTGTTTCATGCTATATGCAATCGTCAGGCCACATATACTGTTATTTTTCTCGGCTATTTATATATATACGGGTTAGTGGTGAATTGTTCCCGCCAAAAAAATAATAGTTAGAATGAACTACAACAACCAACCCCAAAATTGAACAAATAGCTTTAATTAAATTCTCAAACCAAAACAAAACTGTTAAATACGTGATATAAACACATTTTTACTACGTTAATAAATAAATAAATAAATAAAATAAGAAACAAGAAAATAAAAACGAGCAACATAATTTGACCCAAATAAATAAACAAAGCGACTTCCGGTAAAAATAACCGCCATAATAGAATACCCACAATGCAATAAATGTTGAGGCGACAAGCTGTTTCATGCTAGACGCAATCGTCAGGCCGCGTGTGTTGGATTTTTCTCGCCTATTTATATATATATGGTTCAGTGGTGCATTGTGGGCAATCCATTCTGACTGTTAGGTTTGCGGGAGTGGCTTTTTTATTTATTTATTTATTTGGCTGAATTTATTTTACTTGTTTTTTATTTTCAATTTTTATTTTTTTATTTTCCATTTTTGATGTTTTATTACCCTAGTAAAAATTGCTTTAGTCAATTATTTAATAGTTTTTGGTCTGGGAAGATAATTAAAGATATTTATTCGTCCAATTACTGGTTTGATTGTCGTTGTCTATTCTATTATTTTGTCAGGGGACTGTTTTAATTTGTTTATTATTTATTTATTTATTTGGACTGATTATTTGTTTCCGCTTATGTTTGCTTTTATTAGTTCCGCCGGTTATTATAGCGGGGACGATTTGTTAATTTGTTCATTTATTTATTCATTTGAATTACTTTTTACTTGTTTTCTCTTATTTATTTACTTATTTTTTATTTTGTATATTTTTATTTACTTTATTCGGTTTTCGATTTTGGAGTAACGTAGTGATTGTTTTTTATTGCTATTATATCAGTCATACCTATTTTTTCGTCCGATGTTTAGATTGATTTTTGTACGTTATTCTAACGATTAATTTGGCGGGATTGTTTTGTTAATTTGTTTATTATTTACTTTATTTACTTATTTGAGGTGATTGTTTTTACTTATCTTTACTTATTTATTTTTTATTTATTCTATTTCCACTATTCTAACGGGAGTGTTTTGTTAGTTTATTATTTGTTTGTGTTAATTTATTTCAATTTTTTTTTAATATTATTGTGTTTATTTTTATTTATTGTTTTTCGTTTACGATTTTTATGCAACGTAGTAGAAATTTGTATTCATGTCTACGTTTTGAGATAAGTTCAGATCGTTCATTTAGTAATTTATTTTGATCTGGGAAGGTAATAATAACATTTCTTTCCTCCAAGCAAAGTTTGCAGGCTTATGAGTGATTGATGTAGGCTTATGATCTTTTCCTTATTTTCCATGATAATTTTGGTGTGATATTTGATGCGATTTATGGTTTTAATTTGCCAGATAATCTTAGAAAGCGTTGTGCTTTTCGCGGATTTACTATTTTTGAAAGATCTTTTGTGTGATATGATATGGTTCAACCAAGCGTACAGCAAAAACGTAAAAAAAAAAGGTAGGTAAAATATTCTTCAAACTGCTAAACAAACACTTCCCAGAATCACGCACTCTACACAAGATATTCAACAAAATCACTGTAAAAATCAGCTACAGTTGCACCGAGAACATGTCACAAATAATAAAAAAACACATCAGGAAAACTATCAACAAACCACCAGAACAAATTGTAATTGTAAAATAGAGAATGAATATCCCTTCAACGGTAATTGCTTGCAGAGCAAAATAAGCCACAGTAAAATCACCAGATAATGAAGAAAAAGTATACATAGGATTAACTGAAAGACCCTGGAAACAAAGAAACTATGCACTGTTGTCTAAGATAATCTAGCAAGTAGGTAGGTAGGTTTAGGAAAATTTGGATGATTTATCTAAAACATTGGTTTTCATCTGATCCAGAATAATGCAGTACATATTTTACCATACCTGTGATAATGACACCACTGCCGAATGATGAAAAACCCTTTCTTCTAAAACATTTTTTAAAAATTCAGTATGTGTTTATATCACTGAGATGAGGTATTATGTACACTATTTAGATTATTCGGATTATTGTCCTAATCCTTGCCGCTATATTTGTTATAACGTTTTGGCCATTCTACGCTCCGGCCTTCTTCAAGTAGTTGGAATGTCGAACTGGACACTTTATTTCGCTCACTGGTTAGACTGTTCTAGTTCCACGTGCCATGTTTTTATTGGATGTCACTTATCAGTTATCTCCTGATAATTCCCCTCGCCAAGGTGTCCAGGGTATCCTTAACCGGGTACTGAACTCACACTCTTTGTGTCCTGTCACTGGATCTAACCAACGCCTTTATCCACTTTACCCACTCTGCCTAGAGATACTTGTCATGATGGTTTAAAAATATATTGTTGCTAATTTTACTATAATTAGGCATCCTCAAAGATTCATGGCACAGTGAATAAAGGCGTTATTTACATCCAGCGACACGGCCCAAAGAGTGTGAGTTCAATACCCGGTTAAGGCAGTGGAGAACTTGGAGAAAGGAATTAACAGGAGATAACTGACATCCATTAAACATGGCAAGTGAAACTAGAACAGTCTACCCCAGTGAGCGAAATAAAGGGTTCAGTTCGACATTCCAACCAATTGAAGAAAGCCGGAGCGTACAACGGCCGAAACGTTGTAATAAATATGGCGATAAAGATGAGGACAATAGTCCAAATAATTTTTCTAACAATCCACTTAATTCAGTAGTAAATATTAATCACATAGACAATTACACTGGAAAGATATCAGATCAATATTCAGTTAATTACTACGGAATTATTGATCCACATTTTTGTCAGGCTATGGAATTATTGATTCTCTTTTTTGTCAGGCTACGGAATTATTGATCCACTTTTTGTCAGGCTACGGAATTATCGATCCAATTTTTTTGTCGGACTTCGGAATTATTGATCCACTTTTATAAATGACAAACTAGGTGGATACTTTTGTTTGGGTTTCTGCCTATCTTCTTCTGGCTTTAACGTCTTGCACTCATGATAATCTATTTTTTCGGCGTATGTTTGTCAAAAAATCGATCGATTATGCATATAGAGAAAAAAAAACGACATAGATCATGTAGCAAATTAAGAAAACAAATATTTATATACGGAGAGCAAGTGTCTGGAACAAGTTCCGGGGCATTTAAACTAATCAACGAATAAACACACATGATTTGGAGAAGAGACAACTATCCAAGAAAATATATTAGGTTATACAAAGAAGGAAGGAGACATTTTCTTAACACTTTTGGCAAAATATCATTGTTTTATCTTATTTTATTTTTTTATTTACATTCTTCTTTCTAATCATCTATATTTTTGCCACGTGATTTTCATATTACAATGGTGTTATCGTTTTTTTTTTGTTTTTTTTATTGCTTTCTGATAGGAAAGAGGTTTTTCTTTTTTGTTCTGGCGAGAAAATGGATGATATTTATAGAACATAGATACGTATGAAACAAGGTTAAAGAAAGGTATTCTTCCTTATAGAACATGATAGAATAGTCGAGGAATCCGCCGATATTGAAAATCAACTTTTAAAATCCTGGCTTTAAATTCGGCCGAAACACTGATGACTGCTGGGAGCCAGAAATTTCGAGCTGCCATTTGCAATGCTATAAATATAAAAACGTGATTCGTCAGGTGAATAAGGATTGACGATTAACCTTTGGCAAAAAGTTGCTACAAAACCAAGCAAATTAATCTAAAGATTCGGATAATTGTTGTTAAATAGCCTAGTCAGGTCGAATCATTCATTCATTTGGATGTTGTGCATGGCCCAAAATAATAACAGAATCTAGCTTAATTAAGGTTAAAAGCTGAAATAGTATGTAATGATCAAACATAGTAATAGTCAGTTTATAACACTATTGCTCTGCAACCTGTTAATTTTGTAAGCGTAGCTTAGAATATGGCAAAAGACCGAAAATATTGGGTAATCGAACTCTCTATTCAGTCGTAATTCTTCTGATAATTTACCAAGCGTACCTTACATGTGGCACATGGCCGAAAGTATGGGACACCCAGTGAGAATCTAACTCACTATTCAGTCATAACTGTTCTAGGGAGACAAGCTTGCTAACCATTACACTAAACATGGTGTTAAATTGCAATGCAACATGTTTATAAAAATTTCGTCAGATGATTCACAGTTTAAGGACAGACAATACATAGTGATTTTCTATGCGTAGCTTAAATGTGGCACAATTATGGGGCGCCCAGTGAGGATCGAACTGATTTATCAGTCGTAATTGTTCTATCGAGATTATCTTCCTAACCAATAATCCACGACGAGGTGTTGAATTGCACTGTAGCATGTTTATAAAAATTACGACAGATATTGAACTGCTTAAGGACCAATAATCTTTATTAGTCACCCTATAGAGAAAACAATTCTGTATTTATTGTTAGGTCGAGTTATTTTTTATTTTATTTTTTTTTTGTTATATTTTCTTCCCTATTCTGTTCATTTACTTAGTCTTATTTACTTGATTTTTTCTCGTTTCCTTTCGAGTTTTCCACATTTTAGAAACTTTATGTTATTATTCACTTTTATCTTATACTTTAGATCATCAACTTTCTTCTTTTTTTTCCATTTTCTTCCTATATATTATTATTTAAGTAGAAACACTTATAGAGTGTAGAGATGCAACCTCATCAAACAAGTAGAGGTTTTCGGCGTGGGATCGCTTGTACCACGCTCAAGCGGAACTGAATTCAGAGTTGGCCCTTCTCCTAGCCCGCATTCTATGAAAAAACTAGAGAACGCAGTCGGCCCTGCTAAAAAGCGTGAAGAACACATGGACTCATACCTTTGCAAGCGTATTTGTGCTAAAGGGAATACAAATTTTTTGGCTGAAATTTGAATTCGGCAACGCGCACATCAATGTATTCAGATGTTTTATTTTTTTTTTAAAATCGTCTTTTTCATGGGTTCCCTTCAGAATTGATAATTTATTTAGGTTTAAATATATTTTTTTTTAAAATAGAATTTTTCTGATTATTTCTTTCTCTTCAAAATGTTGTTGTTTTTTTTTCTTAATTTTATGTTCCATTTATAGTTTATTCTTTATCTTTTTTTGTTCATTCTTCCAATAGAATTGATTATTTATTTAGTTTTAATAATTTCATACATTCCCGATCATATTCTTTCTTTTTGTCTCCTTTTCATACTTTCTTTTTCTTGTTTTGATTCTTTCTTCCAATGTTTGTTCTTCTTTATATTTTTATTTCTTGCTTCTATTTCTTTTTTGGTTATTTTTCTTCCTAAATTTATTCTAAAATTATTAATTTATTTCTTTTTAATTCTTTCTTTCGTTGTGATTCTATGCTAATTCTTTCTCTAATTATCATTCACTTTTTTAATTTTGTTTAGTTTTTTTTTATCATTATTTCTCTTGCTTCCTTTTCTTGTATCGCTTTAAATTTTCTTCATTCTTTTTTCTTCATTCTTTCTTCCAATAAATTTTATTAGTCTTTTCTTTTTTTTCTTCAACTAACGTTTCTGTCTTTCTTCAAATAGATTATGTTATTTCTTTCTTTCTTTCTTTCTTTCTTCAAACAGCGTTATCATTACTTTCTTGCTTGTTTGTTTTATTTATTCAAATAGCGCTTATAATTTCTTCTTTCTTTCTTTCTTTCTTTCTACCTTCTTTCAAATAGCGTGTATTATTTATTTCTGTCGTTCTTTACTTATTTCTTTCAATAGGATTTATTTATTTATTTCAATAATTGTTATTTTTTATTTTCTTTGATTTTAGTTTAGAATTTCATTTTTTCCTTTTATTTTTTGTCGTCTTTCACGTTTGTTTTATAGTCTTTTTTTATTTCTGTTCAATGTTACATCTTTTCTTTTTCCATTTTCCACCCATAACACATTTTTTCTGTTTTCAGTTTGTTCTTGGCTTACTTTTTCTCACTTAAATTTTCTATTTCCTTTTAATTTCTCTGAATATGTTATTCTATTTTATTTTTACTCTTTTTTTATTGAATTCCATTGACCCCCACCCCCATATCAATTTACTCTATTGATCGATAAAAAATATTGAAAGTGTCCCAAGGCACAGACATTGTTATGAATAAAACATCACTGCCAAGAAGCCGAAATATTTCCTCCTCAAGTACCAGCAGTTTGTCTTCACTCCTGCCTATACCACTTCATACCTTTAGTTATATTTCTTAAGCATGTTCCACTTCGGTTTAGGTTCTACTTCATGATCATAATGAGTTATTATTATTATTATTATTATTATATTATTATTAAGTGAGAAAACAACCCACTAAAAAGAGTGAGCCTATGGTACAATTACACCAAGCCTTATATAACCGTCAGTATGTTTATTCAGGTAAAGATGTGAGTATAACAATAAAAATGGCTACGATATTGCGCAAAGTTTCGATAAAATCAGTGCTAAACTTGCAGGCTCGGTGCAGTTAAATCTAACTTCATGTCGGGTAAACCTATCAGCTCAAGCTGTTTCCAAGCGACTGTATTTCCAAGAATGTTGGTGTGACGCCCAATTCGCCTTAGCTAAATCAAGCTTAAAAGGATAGAAAAAAAAATAAAACGTGCAGTCCTAACGCTACCAAACCACCCCTGCGAACCACCAGATACATAATGCATTACTCTCTAGGGGATATGCCGAATTAGTTACGGTCAGGCAACTGACTTACATATTTATAAATCTATCACTCTTCCTTGCTTTCAATATTGCTACCACATCTGGTCTTCTGCCACAGCCATATATTCAGAGATTCTTGATCAATTCTAAAGAATCTGCAATATTATAGATCCTGAACTGGTATCTCGACTTTAGTCCATTTCCAAGCGCCGTAACATCGCTTCTTTGTATGTTTTCTATAAATAAGTTCCTGGTAATTTTTCTGATGAACTTTTCTCATTGGGGTTTTATTCTTAAATGTTATTTTATTTTCCTCCCGCCAGAGACAAATTTATACGGTGGTCCGAAAGTCTTGTCACTATAATTTTCTATTTCAGATGGCTGACACGGGCTCCTACAGTTTGGAAAAGAGGCTGCTTGCAAGTGTATGGACACATGATCGTGTGCATTTTGGCAATAGTATGGACGATGTGCGACATGACTTCACTGAAAGATTCGGCAAACCAGCTTCTCCTGAGATGATACTGATAGGGGTGTCAAGACTTACGGACCACACTGTATTTATCGGAACTAGTAAGGACTTTATAGATATTTTGAGGTATTATGGTGGCTGTAGTAAGAATGGTAAGAATGTCTTTTTTGTGTAAAAAATAGTGTGACATGGTTGGCTAATTGTTGCAAGCTAAGTTTAAGACAGATTGAAGACCAACCTTCCCCTCCCCTCCCCTTTTCGCCTTATGCTACATTTTTGTATTACTCATAATAAATAGATTTTATGAATTTAAGTTTTGGTAATGAATATTGTTTATATGTTAGCACGAACCTGGATTTAAACAGGAGCTCGTGTAACGAGAGCTTTTCGCCATTTATAAGTAGATGTCCTGGCAGCTTCGTTATGTCTGGATTGTTTCGATTCCTCATCCAATTTCGATTTTCTCGGGTTTTCAATACATTCAAGTTCGGTCGAATATCCATAAATACGAATGCGCGAAGCGAATTAGTCAGTCGTAATTGTTCTAGCGAGACAAGCTTCCTAACCATTACACCGCCTCGAGGTGCCCAAATGATTTTCTAAGCGTAGCTTAGATGTGGCGCAAGGCCGAAAGTAGGGGGAACCCAGTGAGAATCGAACTCACTACTTAGTCGTAATTGTTCTAGCGAAACAACCATTACACCGCTGGAGTTGCCCCGTCGTATTTGCTTATATATGATTCGTTCTAACGTTTTTATTATCACATTATTATTATTATTATTATTATTATTATTATACAATGGCTTTTCCATTATCTCATGTTCATCCTGTCCTTTTTATAATTCGTTCATATGTTGTTCTTTTGGGTCACCAGAAGCGCATTTTCGTTTTCTCTTTCAGATTCCCTTTGCATATCCACGCCACTCGCTTAACAATTCTTCTAATATTGTCAGCTGGTAAAGTTGCTTCTCATCTTAATTTTACATTCTCGTGTTCTCGTTTCTCCCGTAAAATTTTGCCACTCAGTCGAACCGAAAAGATCCAAAGCATTACGGGCTATTGCATCTGGAACCGGCTTGGATACAGAAATTGCTGGGAGGTTGTAATGGTAGACAATCAACTGCCTTCCGGACTCAACCCAGGATTTACTGTCTAGATTTACATTCATGGCATTTCTGTGTTTGGATACGAGTGCAGGTCAGTGAAGGTTAAAAAATGACGGGTTTCCTTCTTTTCGTTGGACTATTTTCCCGTGCTGTCGAACTCAATTGACTCGAATCAGTTGGTTATGAGGCGAAAGAGGTCCGCTTTAACCCATTCTCCATTCTTATTTGTCGTTTTCTAAAATACTTATATTATTAATTCATAGCTATTATTAATCCGTTTTTTTTTTCTTTTGTTTTCTCCTGTTTCATTCATTCAGATTATCCTATTGTTTCTTTTTCTATGTTATTATCCTCCAACAACTACTAAGATATAACACTTCTTTGCAACTGTTAATTTAGCAATATTAACGGAAATGCTATGAAGATAACATTATTGCGTCGCTGAGTTTTGTAACTTGCCCAACCGTACCGTCGACCGCCAATTGATAAACACTTCAACATGAACAAAACTAAGTAACAAATCAGCTGACTATTTCGAAAACGAAAGAAAAATACAAATGATTAAAACAAAAAAAAAACGAGTTAATGAATGCAGATAGATGCTGGAAAGTCAATTTGTTAATTTTATTCATGAATGATTCAAGTTCGCCTTTCCCAACGCCTCGGATTTGACCTTACTGATAATCACTGCAATTTCGAACAATCGCAATATTAAAACCAATAATGAACGGAGTGATTCCAAGATAGAATTCTTATTAATATTATTATTGATGGAGAACCGAATCGGATGAAGAATTGTGACTTTACAATTCATTGCATAATTTAGCAGGGATATTGATGAGAATGCTGAGGGAATTTAGCAGATTTAATATCATCTTTATGTGTTCTAAGGAATAATACACCAGATAAACTTTTACAAAGCAGAAACTATGAACTGGAATTTAAATGAAAGCATATATCCTGAATTACTCATAAAATTTCAGGATGTCGAAATAGTAAATACTTCAAATACCTTGGTGTATGGAAGAATCATTTGAAGTTTTTTTTTTAATCAATTCACTCCAAGCAAGGTGAAAATCCATTCAGGCACAAGGGCTTATTGTGAGTGAAAAAGAATGTAAAGACTTTAAACGAAATCGGAAACTAATCTAAAAAAAAAGAATCAAGGGATAACCCTTTACTCCTGTTCAAAACTATGAAGGCGTGTATACCGGGCGGTAGGCGAATCTATCTATTATTGAGAAGAAAAATAGCAGATAAATGTTCAATGTTCAGTCCGAGACTTTAATGTATAGAGCTGAAGTAGACTTTAGAAGGAACAGGAAGCCCAGTCCTAACCAGGAAACAAGGAAAAAACTTCTATTCCTGCTCAAAAGACCGGGCATGGGTGTGAGCTGGACGATAGGCGAACCTATTTACTACGTTAAAAGTATAGAGCAGCAGTAGACTTTAAAAGGGACCGGAAACCTAATCCTAATCATGTAGTTTTCATGTATAGTGCCATACTTGTTCAGAAATATCTAAATTTTTTTAGGTATACAACCAATTTTCAGATCAATGGATAAAAATTGATATGAGTGTAGATATTAGCAAGCTCAATCCTTAATTTATCCTTAAGAATGGCGCTACAGTATCACATACAACGATATAGGCGAGTGGCCAAGTGGTTAAGACGTTCGATTTCTGACCATGAGATAATCAAGACCTTGACATTGCACACTATTTCAAATAGAAGGCTAGGAAGGAAACTCCCATGCGTACTGGAAAGAGCGATAACAGCTACTGACCTTGAAAAATCTACTTACCGGAAAAAATTTAAGAGAAAGATTTTATATATTTCAACTGACAGTAGTACAAGCAGTTCGGTCAGTGAATACCAATTGTTTCCTTATAAAGACACAGCTAATATTAGCCATTAATATTTACCATTGTTGCAGCAAAATAACAATTTTTCTAAATCTCAAGCATATATTATTAATGCCTCAATACATGGATTATTGCTCTCTAGATTCCGATAAATGTTATCTATTAATTACCAGAACTATTTTTACCAAAAGTTAACCCAAGTACGAGAACTACTCAATGCAAATGGTTACTGAACCATTTGCATTATGCAAGTAAGAGACGGCGGTAAGAAACGCATATTGTGAGAATATGCAGGTAAGATAGAGGTTGACCTTGAAGAGGTTAAGACTGTAGAGGTCGAAGAAGCATCCGCTCGGGAGTTGCTTCCGAAAATAGCGGCCCTCATAAGAAGATCCTTCTTATAAAGGGAATATGAAGTTTTTTTTGTTTTTTTTTTTTTGTCCGGATGATTGGGTCCAATTTACACGACTTGGCTTATCGAGTAAGTGAAGTTCTTGTATTGTTTTTTTTTTTGTTTTGTTTTAATTTGGCATTGTTACCGGGTCAAATTGTATAGGATTTTGGCAAATTATTTAGTTCTTTCAGATGTTTTTGTTGAAAATCATTCTTATGACGAAGAAATAAGTAGCTCTTTTATGCCTTTTCTATAAATATTTTCACGATAATAATTCTGATGAACTTTCCTCTATTCAACTCGACTTTATTAATTTAAGCTCAGTACTAGATTGCCGTTTAGGTCTCATCATTTTACAGCTGAAATGACTAAATGTGATCGTAAGATCTATGTTAACATTTTCGTCTCTCGCTAATGGAATTCTCATCCCCCTCCTTGCTTCGCAGGCAATTTCAATCTTCCAAATTTTCATTCAATGATAGTCGCTTCCTTCTGTCTTAATTCTTGATATTTTATTGTTCTTTCTCTTGCATAATGATTTTTTTTATCATATACTCTCACACCATGTAACCGCTTGCTTCTTAGTGAACTTATTGCCTGGCTTCGTGTGAAATAATTAAAAAAATATTTGATAGAATTCATGCTATTAATTTTCTTTTATTTAGATGTTTTACTGTCAGGTCACCACAAAAAATGCTTATGGCCGTATCACGTTCAAACATCAGTTCTCGTACGATCACTGACTAAGCAATGCTGAGCCTGGTCAGTACCTAGGTTGGTGACGGCTTGGGGATAGCAGGTGCTGTAAGCTTGAATGTTCTGGTGGTATAATGGTTAACGGTTCGGGATTGAAAATCGGATAACCGACATTCAATTCGAGTTCTTTATATCCACTTACGCATGAATCTATTTCTTCCCAATAGTTATGGGTTAATCCGTCAGAGTTGTCATTCATTATTGTCTCTCAAATTCCCTTATAAATGTAAAAATACTTGAAAAAGGTTGGTAAGTCATAAAAAAAACAAATCAATCTACCAAAAACAAATACTTTCTTCCGCAAAAGTTTGATGTCATAAAAAAATAAATCAATCAATCTACCAAAAACAAATACTGTAAAAGTTTGATAAGCCATAAAAACAAATCACTCAAAATACCATAAAGAAATACTTTCTTTTGTAAAACGTTGATAAAACCATAAAAAAAACAAATAAATGAAAATACCAGAAACAAATACTTCCTTCAGTAAAAATTTGATAAAACCATAAAAACAAATCAATCAAAATACCAAAAACAAATACTTTCTTCTATAAAAGGTTGCTAAAACCATTAAAAAAAATCGATATACCAGAAACAAATACTTTCTTCTGCAAACGCTTGATAATCCATAAAAAATACAATCAATCCGCGAAAATCCGCCTTTATAACCTTCATAGTTTCTAATAAATTCTCCTGCGCTACCAAAATATTTTTTCTTAAATAACCTGAATAGTATGTCCACAATTTAACTTAATTATATTCTAAAATTCTCAAAACACTCATTCCTGGTTCAGACATTTATTATTGTCCAATAGTCTAGTATGAACATTATTTACATTATTCGGACTATTGTCCTCATCTTTGTCGCCATATTTATCACAACGTTTCGGTCGAATTACAATAGTCTGAATAATGTAAATAATGTGCATAATACCTCATCTCAGAAATATAGACAGAGTCTAGTATGAATTCATAATTTAATATTAAACATATTTTTACCATTATTCTTTAATTTTGAATCATTAGCATCACTTATAATTTGAGAAAAAGAAAAAAGAAAATATTTCGAAACATAAATGTCTCTTTTTGAATTTCAACATTCTATAGACTTAAATATTTCTTGGCAAAGAGTTGCAATAATTCCAAACGGTTATTCTAGAAGATCTGGTTTATCGATTCAGAAACCAAAGGTGGATGGCGGCAGAGGCAGCCATCAATTAACGGGCGGATTAATAAGGACACATGAGCCAAATAGGAAGATCGAGGAATATACAGATTAGATACAATGATTAATAGGGTTAATCCCACGTACTTTGGAAGTGCTTCGAAAGTCGCTTTAGTTTGACGACCACTGCGAAACGCATGAAGCATACTATCGTCGGCGAATTTCGTTAAGCGATGACCTGGGTTGGAAAAGTGCCTGTTGTTTGCACTGAGAAGTCATTAGGCGTTACTAAGTGCTATTTGCAAAGGTCTCAAATCCGATCATAGGAATGACCTTGGCGCAACACTTAAAATTAAAATCAAGAAATCATGATCTCTACTCTGATGTCAAATCGAAGTTGTTACAAATTTTATCAATATCGATTATGTTTTTCTCCCAACGTACTTACGCCATCGTCGCAGAGGAAACATTATGATTGAACTTATGTATGTAGTTTGGTCAAATATCAACTAAATTTCTTTGATAAGGATTCATTTTTTATATATTTCCACCAGTTTGCTGGTTTCTGTGTCATATTTATGCAAAATATCAGTTTTAGAAAGAAGGATCACTAATATAACAGATCTTGACTTGCGATCTGGACTTTAGTCACATTCTCACAAGATGACGTGGCTTCCCTCTGTCTTTTCCACAAGCATTTTCACGGCAAAATGCTTTTTTCTTGATGCTCCGACTACATGAATTAAAGCGTGATAAAAATTGGTCTCTAGGTGCCCCCCCCACCTTTTTACTAGTGAAATAGCAAAATGCAACTGCCACTTCTACTCCAGCAGTTGCTTTTCTCACACCTTCCACCTATGGAAATCTCTTCTGTTTAGATGTTTCCCTGATAACTACACAGTTCAAAAATTTAAATGCAACATAAATCGCCATGTTTTTTAATAGTCTTCACCGTCCTTTCCTCAATGCTCCTTATACTGGTCTTTTTCTCTCAGAAACCTTCCCGTTAACCCCTGCATACGAGTGGCATTAGTGGCTTCCTTGGAGCGAAATAATTTTTAAAAAAATCAGAAACTCAGATTTGTTGGTGGGAATTTTATAAGTAGGCTTTGATACTCATCAAGTATTAAAAATAATCATTTATGTATTTTGAAGGCAAAAAGTATTTTTCCTTCCGTTCTGATATCCAGAAATTTACTACCAATTCAGTTTCCTCGTTGTTATACACCTTAAGCTCTTCAGAATTCAACGAACGTAAATTGGAACAATAACAGATTGGTTTCTCTTCTCTAATCGATAAATAGGGAAAAATAACTGATTAAGTGAATTGGAGCTAATTACATTTGCATTCGTTTAAAATTTATTGAAGTTTTACGCCTATATCACGTCGAAACATTGGTTCTCTTATGATTACTTCAGTTAAGTCACGTCCGAGCCTGGTCAGGGTGACCGTTTAGAAAAACCAGGTACTGTAAACTTCAATATGTGGGTGATGTAATGGATAACGGCTCAAAATGAGAAATCGTGGGACCAAGTTCGAATTACAATAATTAAATTAAAGACATTAGTCCTATTTCATCTTCAAGCGAATTTCGCTAGAGGATGAAGTGGAACTAATGTCTTTAATTTAATTACAAAATTAAATTCGAAACTTTTAGCTTCCATTTTGAAACATGGCTAGAACTGTGTAGCGAAAAAAATTATTTTAAATCAATTAATTTATAATATTAATGCTCTGTAAATTTACATTGAGCACTATTTTGTAAAAATAATAATATCTATAAGAACATCGGATTATATATCTTACTGTTCTTTCTTTTTTTTCATATATATATATATATATATATATATATATATATATGTATATATATATATATATATATATATATATATAGTATTTGTGCATAAATTCTCCCAATGCTTTCGTTTAATTCATTAGCGAATAGGAGTGATTTTTTTTAATGAATATGTGTGTGTGTATGTGTGTCGCCATATTATGTTGAAACACCTGTTCTTGTATAATCAGCGAAGCTAAGCAACTTCGTGTCTGCTCAGTATCTAAATCGGTGTCCGCTTGGGAATATTTGGTATTATATGATTTGATGTACCGGTTGTGTAACAAACAAGGGCTCAGAATCGGAGAGCAGAGTTGCTGATCTAATTTTGTCCGTTATATTCACTTCCACGTAAATGGCCTTGGGAAAGGCATGAATCCACTTTCTCCCCTAGTTATGGGTTAATTATTAGGACACGTATCAGTAAATCATTCTTGTCTACCCACAAAATTCTTATCATCAAAAGTATTTTCTGGCTTTCGATAGCATATCAAAGGGTGTTAAATCGAGAAAAAAAACAAACAAACAAATCTACTCAAAAACACACACCTAGAGATAGAGAGAGGGAGAGAGAGATACACACACATATAAATATATACAGACACATACACAATTATAAAGAGAGACACCCCCATAAATATATACAGACACACATATACATATACACATACCTATAAAAACATACACACACATATATAAATATATGCAGACACATAAATACATACAGACACACAAATACATACAGACACCCATAGACACACGGATACATGCAGACACCCACAAAAATAATGTCTGATAATCATTTATTGTTTTTGGAGAAAGCGAGAGAGATAAAAAAAAGAATTTGTTGGAGAGAGATGGCTATTTTTAAATGAATAATTTTAAAATCAGTTTCTTGAATGTAATGCGACACTACACTACTGATATAATTTTATACCAGTATGAATATTTGGAAAAGGACGAGAATTAAGTAATGCTATGAGGGCTTGCAAGTAGTCTAAGTTGTCTGCATATTTCAATAAGACTATCTAAATGCTGTCTAGACTTTAATTGCTTCATTTCATCGCTGATAACCTCAGGTTAAATTTCCGCAGAGTTCGCAGCTCCATAAGACTGGCCGACTTTGCATTTTATTAACGTCGAGATTCGATAGATTAAATTCCCTGCAAACCGCATCTTTGTGTTACAAATTTCAGTCATCTATCTTGAGGAGATATCTTTGAAGTATGGTATTTATTTGCAGAAATTAATCCTGCGTGGGTGAATTATAAATATGGCTTCTTTTTTGTCCTGTTTTTATTCAAGTGCCACTCAGTTAAAAGGGGTATTGTAGGAATTTGTTGTACGGACGTAAGAAAAGGAAGTGTAGATCATGAGAATACATAAGATAGATAAATTCTGACACCTAGACTTTAATCATTGCCCTGATGGGGAGAGCTCTCTCTCTCGAGAGAGAGAGAGAATTTTTTCCCTAATGGAATACGAAGATTAAGTGTAATCCGAGCTTAGTATTTATCAATCCACCCACGAGGATAGAATGTGGCACAAGGCCGGTTTAATGTGGGTATCCCCGAGCCCGTAAGCCCGGCCAAAAATATAGCCTTTTTGAACCCGCCTTGACGGATTCAGGCCCTGTCTACCTCCCCGAACGAAACCTTGCCCTTCGTCCGGGTTCCTCTCTGCTAATGCAGAGAGTTCGACAGACGCCGACTCGGAAGCTCACAAAGGCAGCGTACTACACTTTGATCATTGCCCCCGGGCCGAGCAGCTTAAGTGTAATCCGAGCTTGTTTACGGGCCCTAACGTATCCTAGCTGGGAATATTTTGAACGGTGTTCATAAAGAATGTAGCTAGTGTTGATATTCGCTAAGTAGAAAACGATAGAGTAGAGATAACCTTTTACGTTACATCTATGAGAAAGAAGATGGAGGTTTGTAAATAATTCATCACCTACAGCGCAGCGTAAACGCATTATATGCTACTAGTGTTTTGGTGTCAGATTCCAAACATTTTATTTTTATGAGGATAAAAAAGATACGGATCTTTAGGGTGATTGAAAATAACTCCCTATTTTATGTATGATGGACTCCCCCGTCTTTTAAAAATTATAGATAGACAGGAGAGACAATCGTACATAAAATAGGGAGTTACTTTTCAATCACCCTATATATTCTTTCGACGTACAATAATTTTTTACAAAATTTAAAAAAAAATCACGCCGTACAAGGCAGTAAATCCACTAAGACTCATATGGGTAACTGAGAGTGAGGGAATGTGAGAAAAATTAAATATTATGAAGGTGAGAAAATTAAAGGAAAAGGAATTAAGAAAATGGAAGATAACGATTAACATTGCATTTAAAGTTTTAAAGATCAAAGATGACTGGAAAGCAAGAAGATGGAAGTGAGTTCCACAGGCGAGAAATTCTAAAAAAGAAACTGTTAACATAGAACATACGGTTCTATCTCGCAATTTCACATCTAAACTAATGAGACATAACTGCCAATCTAGTACTGTACTTAAATTCATACGCACTAAAGAGTATAAAGCTCATCAGAACAACTGCCATGAAAATATTTATCGGAAACGCACACTGAAGGATTGAAATAAACTTCAAATATATATATATATATATATATATATATATATATATATATATATATATATATTGAACAATATAAAAATATTAAAAAATTAAAATCTTTAGACACACTGGGTTGTAGATTAATATGCTTTCGTTTTTGTTTTGTTTTTTATTATTATTTCATTTAGATTCCTCGACTAGTTTCGACCAAAATGGCCATCATCGGGAGGAGAAATATATCTTCTTGCTGGTAGCAGTAAACTACAGAAATGAATCTTTTGCTGGAGAAAAGGAAATTTTGTCTGTAGTTTTCATTTGTTTTTTTTTTATTTTTTTTTTTAACATGAATCTTTTTTAACATGAATCTTTTAACAATCCTTGTGTTGGTCAAACATATCTATATATATATTATATATATATATATATATATATATATATATATATATATATATATATATATATATATATATACATATATACATACATATTATATATAATTTTTATATAATATTATTCATATATATATTATTTCTGAATTTTTTAACTTATTCAAGATGATCCTATTTTTTTGCAACTTTTCAAGATGATCCCTTTTCTGACTAACAATGTGCCTCGGACACGGGTGATTTATTTTCAAGTGTTTTTTTCACAGCTCTTTGAACTGTCATAGTTGAAACTTCTCTCTGACATCCTAAACCTGTTATGGATTGATTTGGATTTTTTTCTAATTGTTTTATTTAGCTCTAAGTTGAAATGATGACTCGTGCTGTTGTGACCACCTGAATCGGTTTTTCTCTCTAGTGATCCATTTCTTAAAATATGTTCACCATTCTCTTGAAGGTTTTTGAATAGATTTTGAAAATGGAAGTCAGGCTATAAATGTGCTTTCCATCACTGAAAACTTGGATGTTCTTTTTCCTTTCCCCACTGATAATTTTGGAAGACTGTGGTGCTGACACAAAACGATATAAACTTGTCCGATTTCTAGCTCAATAACTCAAAGAGTTTCTCAGTGATTATTACAACAAATATTGCCAGGATGGCTAAATGTCTTATTTGAAAACCTGCAAAAAGAATCTCAATTAGAATAGTGGGTTATATATATATATATATATATATATATATATATATATATATATATATATATATATATATTATTTAAGATTGGCAATTATGCTTTGACACGATTTGAACAATTTTGCTGTTACACCACACACACATATATATATATATATATATATATATATATATATATATATATTATATATATAAATTTATTTAGAAAATTTATAACATAAACATGTTATAAAATCACTACAAAAATAGCCATTTTGTTTAAACACTCCCGGTGTCTTATCAAGTGATGATGTTGAATGCAAAACAAATGGTTTTAAAAGTTTCAAATTAGTTAACGATTTTTCACAAGGGGAAAACGTTGTACCAAAAGCTGTAATGACCAATCAAAATACAAGTATAGGAAAATTCAAAAAGCCTGACAACTAAGTCATGTTATAATAGCTATTCAGATCGTTAGAATACGGGTAAAATTAAAAATAGAATTTATTGTAACCAATGATAGAATTTGATATTGAAATTAAAAACTGCCAATTTTAAAATCCAAATTTAATCACTATTAAGTTTAAAATTATAAAATTACCGAGGAGAAAAGGGGAAATACATAAGTTATTCAATTTATTTTTTCGTTGAAATTACGTTAGAATAGACGTTACTCCATCCGGTCCTCCGATAATATATATGTATACATTTTAATCCCAAGTGTGCGAATGGGGTCGTATTCATTCCGTATACACCAATTATATATATATATATATATATATATATATATATATATATATATATATATATATATATATATATAAGTAAAGCTAAAGAACCAGACAAACCTACCTGTGTTTCACCTACGCGGATCGTCAGGGTAAACGGGCTCCAGTTTACTTAGGTTTACTTAGTTTGCTCAGCTTCGTGTATTGAGCACTTTGCTTAGTTATTTTTTTTTTTTACTTTACTCGTGTCAGAGGTTCTTTTTCTTTGGGCTCTAAACTTAGATTCTAGACGATTATTTTCGCCGGAAATACATGTTCTTATTTCTTTCCTTTTTTTACCCCTTTTTTCCTTGGGTATTGGTTTGTTCATTTACTAGCTAAAGCACCTAAGGTTTTACCGGACGAGTATAGCTGCTTATATTTCTAAGATAATTATTATATATATATATATATATATATATATATATATATATATATATATAGTTACTATAATCAATATAAATTTTTATAGCTGCTTATATTTCTAAGATAATTAGTATACATTATATATATATATATATATATATATATATATATATATATATAATATAAATTTTTATAAATTTTTTCTCACCGGCCGCACGGATGCTGACTGAAAAATCGTATTAACACACACACACACACAAATACACACACTAATATATAAAATGTTGAAAATATATAGAAAAAGTCACGGGAATCAATGTCTGTTGATTTATTTTAATGATTCGATTAAGAATATACGAAAATGTATTTCAGTCCTCTAAGATCTCTGAACTGATATACATTTCTAGTCATACATTCTTCGAGAATAATTTCTTTGCGAACACTTCATCTCCAGATAATCATATTTTTAATCATTTCACCGCAAGCAAGGTGATAATCACACAAAGATGCAATATTCCCTGTGGAAATAACAATAGAATAATGATAGTCTGGTGATGTTTTATCCTTCTGAAAAGATGCTGGAGTGATTAAAATAATTAATCGCCTACACGGCTGCATATATATATATATATATATATATATATATATATATATATGAAATGGCTTCTTTTTCTTACGTCTTTACTTCTTAAACAGTGAAATTAATAACAACCAGCATTCGCTAGAGAGGTCCTACTAAAATGTTTTCTCCAGGTATGTTTTCCCAATAAAATATTGTTTATTGCAATAAAAAATATAGAACACTCGGCCTGGAAGAACGTCAAAATAAACAAGGCTCATTTTGCCATTTTAAGGAGAGCACATAATCACCTACATTATTTTGATTAGAGAATGCGAAGGCCAGAACCAAGCTACAGTAATGGATAGCCTTTGTCTGGGTTTTGGATATAAGTCCAAAATGGCGCGAATTCATCAGTGGGTTACAATAATTTTGTAGCGTCTATAAGTCTACGACACCCAAGTTAGAAACCTACTAAAACTACTCACGGAGGAACATTGATCCAACCTGCTACCACTGTCTAAAACGAATAAGAAAAAGAAATCGTCTTTTTTCTCCATACCATTTTATGTAGTAGTGTGGGTACCCAGAGACAACACAGAACGCAACATTGTTCTCGAGAACACACGTCTGTTCGGTTTCTTATTCTATCGGAAACGCAAAGAAAACAATTTCTAAATAATTAACAGATTTATTCTTTATCTGATGTTTATATTACTTCAAACAGTCCATTTTTGATCTGAATTTTATATTACTTCATTACATGCATATATGTGTGTCCGTGTGTATGTGTGTGACGGTATTTGTGGGTATAAGAGAAAGAGGGTGAGAGATCTTTCTTTTGTGAAACAAGAGCCAGTCCCATGTTTTTATGATTAAGTTTTGATGCCCTGTCCCAGTAAGATTTTGAATTTTGCCATTGACTCTGACTACTCTTCACGTGACAAATTGTTAACCCCCCCCCCGCCAAATAAAAAACAAAATATATGTGTCACAGGATCTTTATATATCTTTATGAGAAGAGTGCATTTGATCGATATGCTGCTGAATCTCTGTATTATTGTCATCAAACCAGTCTTGGTGTTTTTGATGTGGTAGTCCGATCACCTACAAGAATGCAGAATTGGTTGCATCCTGCAGAACCTTCCAAGACGATTCGATATCATTGGTAATGTTCACAGAATCAAGTGCAGCATCAAATTTGTCAGACAGCTCAATTTTCGTTTCAGTCGATTTAAGAGGCAGTACGTTAATGCGCTTGGGCATTGTAGATTTTATAATCAATTCACTGTGCAATTAATAACAACTAGCATTCGGCGGGCAAGTCTTATCAAAATGTCTCCCCCTGATATATTTACCCACTAAAATGTTGTTTATTGTCATAAAATATATAGACAACTCGGCCAGGAAGAACGTCAAAATACACAAGACTCATTTTGCCTTTTTAAGGAAAGCACATCTTCACCAAAATGTCTGAATTATACGTCAAGAGAGTTTCACTATCAGCCGTGGAGATTGGAGTAACAATAATTTTATGAGAAACGAAAACGCTCTTGAAGCCAGTATAGAAAGCCTTTACATCCGTTCTATCTGAAGCTTTTTGGAGTTAAGTGGCCTTTCAGACCACCAACACTCTTTCATGGCTCTGAGGGCTCTTTGGATCTGATTTTGCACTTCTTGTAAGCGTTCTTCTAGTGGATGAATACTTGTCCTCAATCCACGCTTAATGAGAAAAGTGCATTTGATCTATATGCTGCAGAATCTCCAGTCTTGGTGTTTTCGATGTGGTAGTCCGAGAAACTACAAGGATGCAGAATATGCTGCATCCTGCAAAACATTCCAAAAGGATTCGATATCATTGATATTCTTCACAGAATCAAGTGCAGCATCAAATTTGTCAGACAGCTCAGTTTTCGTTTCAGTCGATTTACGAGGCAGTGCGTTAATGCGCTTGGGCACTGCAGATTTTATAATCATTCGCTTTTGCAGATGCAGTGCAAACTCACTCCGAAGTAGAGCGTGATCTGACAGATAGCAAGTTGTGTGGAATGAGCGCGTGATTTTAAAACCATTTGTCCTGTCATTTGATCTTGAAATAGTCGATCAGACGCCAGTCTTTCGACTGAGGGTGCATCCAAGTGGTCTTACGAATGCTGGGTTTCTGTTCCACAAATAAACCATTCCGCCTTGTCAACTAAACCTATCACCACTACCTTAGTGTAACTGACTACATATTCATATATTGTACCTCTTACCGCCGCTCTGATTAGGATGAAAAATTTAACCCATTTCTACATGAAAGTTTACACATATTTTCTCCGTTTTTTTTTTCTATGAATATTTTTGTTTATTTCTAAATATGATGAATGGTTTCATTTACAGCTTAATATGAGTCATATAAATTTTAATTATAAAATATTAGATATTAATTATTTATCCTGATTTCGTAAAAAATCTAATATTATTTTAAAGCATTAATAAATATTAACTAGGATCCATTGTCGAATTGTTTGAATCGGCAAAGGCTTGTTATTTGATTGGCCATGACAACTTACGTAACAATTTTTTCTCCTGTATGCGTAATGGTTAGTTTTGAACTCTTTATTTTACCTGCAACACCATCTCTTGAGAAGACACTCGAATTATTGAAAGAGAATGGTTATATTGTAGTGATGTTATAACATACATATCGTATAAAATTTAAATAAATATTATTCGCTCTACTCTGTATTGAGCATATTTTTAAAAAATAGTGTTTTTGGTTGCTGGACGTCTATTCCATTTACAACAACCCTGTATTAATATATATATATATATATATATATATAAAAAAAAAATATATATATATATATATATTAATGTAAAAAACATACAATAATACATATATATGCATTATATATATGTAAAAAATATACATATATATATTATATGTATATGTAAAAACATACATTATATATATATATATATATATATATATATATATATATATTATACATATGTAAAACATATTAATATATATATATATAGTTAATTAAACATACATTAATATATATATATACATCGAAAACATACTTTAATATATATATATATATTAAAAAACAGCTAGACTTTATTCCTATATAACATTACGGTAACCAGGGAAAATAACAATATTCTAAGCATGGATAAATAGTAGACTTTGAAACCAAGAAGCCTCTCTTATATATATATATATATATATATATATATATATCTTAACAAAACGAGAGCATCATAAAAGAAAATGGCGAAGATGAATTGTTCAAGAATTAAGATCAGATGTTTAAGAGATTGGAAGACATTATATAGAGAAGAATTAAAAATATATATTAGTTATCTTATTTATATTTATTATAAGCTAAACACATACACACAATATATATATATATATATATATATATATATATATATATATATATATAATAATTTTAGTGGTAAATATTAGATCGTCGATATTGTGTGTGTATGTCACCACAAAATGTATCCTTTCCGGTTACATATTTAATGTATTAGACATCCGACATTATTCATATTTCTCTCACTTAATCCGTCTTCAACTCACCTCTCTAAAACTCCTCTCTGTTAAGTTTTAATCTCCCACCTTCTCTCGTCTGTTACCCCTCTCTTTAGCCCTAACATTCGTCCCACACTCTCATACTTACACTCTCTCTAAATTCTATTTTTTATTTCCGGAGTTGTTTTTTTCTGTTTTCTTTTTGAATTTGTAAGTCTGAATAATTGGATCGTATTTACGATTCCAATGGAATACATTATGACCATGGAATATTAGTATTTAAGCATTTTTTTATTATATATATATATATATATATATAAATATATATATATATATATAGGTAAAAATATGTGGGTAAGTAATCCAGTTACGTCCTAATAATATAAAATATTAAAATTGATCCTCAAAAGAGCTCAATATATTTATTATATAGCATAATCAATGAATTACATAAAAATTGTACCCCGTTTTGATGGCCATTTCACCGGCCTGTGGATGAAATGGCCATCAAAATGTTGTATAATTGACTTTCATTTTTATGTTATTCAATATATATATATATATATATATAGTCAGATGGATACTTAATATATATTTATTTTTAACGCTATTTTTCCATCAGGACGTAAGTGATTGTTTTCCCATATTTACCTTCATTTTGAATTTTTGAACATAGACAATCTGTCTTAAAAATAAACATTTATATTGCACCTAAAAATATTTTTCGATATTATCACTTCCTTATCAGTCAAGTTTATTCGGTAGCAAGCATTAACTTTTAACTGAAATTTCGCGGTATTCCTATTTTAAATTTCTGATTGTTCAGTTAATGAGTGATTAAGCTCATTGCGAGATTTACAGCAGTAAAATATTCGGAGAAATTTCCCTATTGCATCGTGAAGTATTTGGGCTTAACAACTTTAACAAAATATTACAATAACAGTTATGAAATGTTTTTAAACTGGTAACTATTTCCATTTTCACTGAAACAGAAGTTACTCAATTTAATCTTCCCTTCATTCTTTCATTTTCTCACTGAAAACAATTAATGTCTTTGATATGCGTCGTGTTTTCTAACCCGATCAAAAGTGTATGGTTTATTCTTTATGAGATATTAACATGAGAGTTAAAACAATTCTAATTTTCTTTCTTTTTTTCTGAAACCAAGAAGTCTCTCTTATATCTATTTTGTCTTTCCATGCGATCGAAATGCAATAGTCTATTATTGATGATTATGTATTTGCATGGCGTATCGCTCGGGAGAACTAAGGAACGAAGGAAAGAAGAGACAAGCACAGTTATTATATTATGATTATTGTTCTCCTGCTGGAGCAATTTTTTTTAATCAGTATCACCCCATAGAAGGCAATAAAGCCACTAAAAACATGGAATTACATCGTGTTGAAGAATTAGGAACAGAATCATTAATAATGAGCGCGAAGAGAAAAGAGTAATCAAGTGGACAGATAGCGATTGACATTGCATTGACATTTTTGAAGGTTAAATTTGACTAAAAAACATAGAACCGGAAGTGAGTTCCACATGCCAGAAGTGCAAGAAAAGGAACTGTTACCATAGAATTTACGTTTACATCTAATCAGCTCAACTTAAATTCAAAAAGCGTATTCTTTGCATTTTATCAAGGACGCAAGGTAAATAGCTCGGGCACCTGACCATATATGGCAGCAATATTCTAAGCATGGATAAATAGTAGACTTATAGATATGTAAGATAGTCTCTAGCGTGAAAAGTTCTCTCGCACGATACGGTGAACAGAATTCTTAACAGTAGACCAAGCAATGGATTCAATATAGCTCTTCCACTTCATGTCAGCTGAGAACGTTAGCAGAGAATACGCAAAGAGCCTATCTTCTGAAGGTTAGCATCAGACATGCTGATGGAAGGCAGAAAGAAATCTATTAGATGATTAATGGAGAGAAGTTATTTTTGGAAACGTTAAAATTAACAGGCCGTATTTTGTCCCAGTTAATGACGGACTTAAAACATTTTTAAATATTAAACAAGGTTTCATTTTTTTTTAATTATTTCGATAATACGTAAGCAAAATATTGTCATAAAAAATATTTGATCACGCATCGAGTTAAAATGTAATTAATGCTAGGGTAAAAATTATCGGAAAGTTAGGGTAAAATTATCGGAAAAAACGTTAATCAAACTGATTGAATATTATTCATTAGGAATTCTACATAAAACATCGCTGCTATCTCCGTTACAGGCTACAGAAATATATATCACTACTTGGGAAATGATACAATATTACTGTAGTATTCCTCATGTATGACACTGGGAGTACTTCTAGTTAGACGACTGACCATTCCTCCGAAGCCGGAACGTGAGGTGGACTCCGCTTCCTCGTTAGCACTAAGAAAATGCACGGTTGGAACCTTACCCAACTCGTCCACGGCAAGACACAACTAAATAAGGAAGTTAGGTTTGGGTCACCCCTTTGCTCCGATCAAGAGACTTCCTGGATACAAGGATATTCCCCCGGAGCTTTTATAATATTATCACGATTTGTGGCTCTGAGTCTTTGGGGACGATGTTCCAAATCCTTATCAGGTAATAAGAAAATTACAAAATTAACCTTTATTACAAGAGAGACAATGTTATCTATAGTCATATATAAACGACTGCTTAATTAGCATAGCTAAGATAATCAGTCTATATAATTCCCCAAGTGGGGGGTGCAAAATATGATTCGGTAGTCTTGGGAGTCGGACTTTTGAGATTCAGTGTGTCGCATTTCGTTTATCTTCGGACAGAGAGCAATGAAAAATATTGAGAGATGCTCGGACCCTTTGGAACAGCTACCCACGGCAGTAAATCCAGTATTGCACTAGAGAGCTGAGCAATTTTTGGATACGGCCTCAGTGCACTCGCTTGGGCTCTTCACATTACACTAACCTTGTGTCACATCCTGCCTAGGTAGGGTTGCAAGCAGATATCGAATACGATACACGAGTATTTTATTCTTACCGGTAAAGTTGTTCTGTTCTCTGCCAATGACATTAGCTGAAGCCTCAACGGGGCCATCCGCCGTCAGGCAACATTTCTCATTCGAGAGAGGACTACGTTTATTGCGCAGCGACTGAAGCGCCCCTAATATGGGCATATACCAAAGGAGCTTACAAAATGTTTCCATGGTTCTAACGATAAACCCACATTAAACTTGGATTAAATGGATTAAATATTTTTTATCAGATAATTCTATCATCGACATATAACGCTGTAATCCAAAAAAATATTGGATTAGCGAAAGATATCTTCCTTAATCTAAGCAAATTGTTAACAAACAAGGATATTTCGTTACAAAAGAAGAAAAGCATTTTTAGATGATTCGTAATGTCAATCATCATGGCGTTTCACAGAAGAAAGTTGAAAATAATCTGGACAGAAATCATTAGATAGTAGTAGAGTTCAAGTATTATAAATTGGAATTTTAAAAATCAAGTACTTTCAGAAACTTATATATCTGGGAGGTTTTTCAACAGATGACAGAATATGACACCAAAATCCGGAGGCATATTTAAGAAGTGAAATAGGCCTTTTAAAATCTAAACAATGCATTAAGAATCCGGAAAATGTCGTTAGAAACGAAGAAAATAGTGCTGAACTTCATACAATTCCTCTCATAAGACAGTGAATACTGGACAATTTGTTCCAGAATGGAATAAGTATCATAAGGTAACAGACATGTTGTTTTATAGAAGAATACTAAGAATACTATGGGCGAAGCATAAGATCAATGAGGAAGTTTTAACGAAAAGCATAATCAGAATACTTATAATTAGAATCCGAACCGGACGGCTGACATATTTTGGACGCATAATAAGGATGGCAGGCCTGGCGAATTTAACATTCATCGGTCATATCGAAGGCAAAATTCAAAAAGGGAACATCGATTACATACATATCAAGCTTGTGTAAACGCATGCTGGAACAGTGAGTGTAAAAGATAGAAAAAATATTACTAAGAGCTACAGAGAATAGGAAGTATTGAAGAGCCATGATCGCGAAAAAGGAAAGGAAACTAGTCATAAAACAAAAGGAAGTATCTCTCGTATTAATCCGCTTCAGTTTGACAAGGCACACAATTCGTTCTGTGTATGACCATAAAATACATCCGGTAGCAAGGCCCCTGACCATGGAGTGTTGAGAAGTGTGGAACCACCTTTTAATTGCTGTTATTTTCAGATGGATTTTGATGGATGTCAGTTATCAGTTATCTCCTGTTAATTTCCCTCTGAAAGTTCTCCACTGCCTTAACCGGGTATTGAACTCCCACTCTTTGGGTCCTGTCGCTGGATCTAACCAACGCCTTTATCCACTGTGCCACGTGTCCTTGGGTAAGAATTTCTGGGTATTATAAATCTAATATCTTCAGCAACCATTTTTCTCAGTGCTCATATTGCAATTTTGCTGTTATCATTCCTGTTTTTACCAGAGCTCATATTGCAACTATGTTGTTATCATTGTTTTTCTTGTTATCAAACCTGGCACGTAGAACTAGAACAGTCTAGCCCGGTGAGCGAAATAAAGGGTTCAGTTCGACTTTCCAACCACCTGAAGAAGGCCGGAGCGTACAACGGCCGAAACGTTGTGATAAATATGGCGACAAAGATGAGGACAATAGTCCAAATAATGTAAATAATGTACATAATACCTCATCTCAGAAATATAGACAGAAACTGATTTCTCATAAAAAATACATTCTATTCATACGAACCTATCCCCAAAATCATATCGGTATTAAATAACCCATTAAGATTGATATGCAGTAAAAAAAAAAAATAAACCAAGGCACATAACTCAAATTATGTACCATCTGGTATATTATTTTTTTCTCATGAATCCTGATTAAACTTAGAATATGCCAAGCAAAACAATGCAAGAATAAGACTGAAGTCTATTTTCATAATGTCAAGGCCCATAATACACTCATCACTGTAAAAAGAAATATTGCAGAATTTTATAAATACGACAGTTATTTTGATCAAATTCAGGCGTAAATGTGTTTAACGATATGCAGTTGTTAATAATGAGCGGTCGCTTCTATTCGTTAACAGCGGTAACATCCCAGTACCGAACACGTCAGTGTTATTTTGAGGTGAAGTGATTTGCATAGGCAACAGAAATGATATGCAAATCAGCCATGCTATCTGTCTCAAGCTGGCGCCCACATGGCGCTCAGAAAAATTTACAAGCCAATGCCGTGACTTACATTTTTTGCTGACAATGTAGGTGGCTACTAGATTCTCAGCTAAACAACATATATATATATATATATATATATATATATATATATATATATATATATATATATATATATATATATATGTATGTGTGTGTGTGTGTGTCAAAATGTTCAGAATATATGCAACTTTGTGAGACCTTTAAACTTGGATCGATTTCGAAATAGATTTCGACACGTAAACTAAAATGATATAGGTCACGAAGAGTATTACTGAGGCTCCTCTTATCTAAAACAAACAAATTCTAGTTGTCGGTCCTTCAGTATTAACGATGGCACGAATTTCAGATCACATCATTGATTTTTTTTTATTGTAGGAAGAACTCTCGGTAAAAAAAAAAAAAAAAAATAATGTAAGATCTGTTCTAATTTAATTTGGAAACTATTAGTCGTGTGGGGATTACTCCCACATTGGATTTAGACTTATGGCGATTACTCCCACACCTTTTCCTGGATTATAAAAGTACGGCTCAATCGATCCTCATTCACAGATTATAGTAACGAAAAGTAATTTCTTCCACCGACCGTCAATCTAAATTTAAACCAACCCTACTTTTTCGAACAAGAAAGATTATAAATGGTTCTTCTTAATCTTTCATCATTCTGTGTACACACAAATATGTTATTTGAATGATAATCTCTTTCTCTATATATATATATATATATATATATATATATATATATATATATATATTTATTTAAAGTTTCATTGAAGACGACTGACAAAGCCCTTCGATTAAGCTTTTTATGAAATTTCTTAAGCATTCTTCTCGTGATTTCTTTTCTGGACATAGTGTTTAAACAATGTCCACATGATCTGTAGATCCGAACGCTTTCGTCTACTATATAAGCTATTATGAAGGATGTGTTTTTGTTGAACTGAATATGAAGGTTATATATATATATATATATATATAAAGTTTAATGGTCAGAGTTGAATCAGATATTAAAACGTGCTCAATATGATAAAATTAAATTTAAAAATCAGATCAGTTGAATCCTTTATCTTGATTTCAACTCCACGGAATCCTCAGGCGATTTTTATCAATTGATCTCCCAACGCCTTGTTTTAAGAAAAATGGATGCTATATTATTAAAAGAAGAAGAAGAGCAAGGATATTATAAAAGTATCGGTGGAGGAGGGGGTTAAATGAAATATATAATTTTTTTTTTTTTATCCAGCCTCATATGTCCTTAAAAGGAACTTCTTAATATATACCAAGGACTCAAGACTTCGGGTTTCTGTTTCAAAAGGTGTTGACCATGTTTGCCGTATGGAATCCAGTGAAGTCCGTAATCTCTTCAATATCAGAGGTTGGCAGTGAAGATTCAGAGAAAGTAGCGACTGTTAAGTAATTCTTTACGTCTTCGATATCAGATTGGCAGTGAAGATATTTTGGGGAGAAAAAACAAAATGGCTGCCTTTATACACGTCGGATTGAACATTTTGAGCTTTCTGATTGGTTAACCCTTCTTTTGGTGGACTATAAAATGAGTCAGCTCATTTTGACGAGCTCACTAGTACATAATACCCCAAAATTCTAACAAACGGTTCTTTGGATCCGAAAATGTAATTATTGCTAAATAATGAATAAAAATGTAATAGTAAATATATAAGAACCACAACAATATTTGCAACCTCTGCCAACAAGAAAAAAATAATAATAATGACATTTTTAAAGTTTAAGAACGTTGGACAAGAGACAGAAGAAAAGAGGTTTTTCTTTTGTAATTTGGTCTCTCAAAAAAGTAACTCGCATAATACACGAGATATATGATACAATCATATAAGTGAAAATTTGGGTGTCGCCCAATATGTGAGAGCTGGAGTACATATTGTATGTATGTATGTATGTATGTATGTATGTATGTTTTGTGCCTCAAACGAATACTTGTTTGACACTTCTGTGATGCCAACGTATACTTGTTGTCGCTTTCGTAATGATCGTTATAGTAGAGACTTTGCAATCGCAGACGCAACTATAGTAACGCCGTTGAACAATACTGGTGTCAGACGCCTACGAATATCATTCTCACAAATAGTACTTGCTCGATAATACTCGCTCGCAAAATAACCACCGAATAGTAATCAGAATAGAGAAATAATATAGTGAATAGAGTAGAGAATAGCGCTCCATATAGTGATAGCGGAGAGAGGAAAAATAGCAATCTGAATAGTAATAGAGGATAGAATAGGATGACGATCGTTAGTCGGCACAATACGTTCTAACGCGTTTCTTCTATGGTCACCTGCTCCACTTAATTCAATAATGGGATCACCCGCGTTTGCTCACTGTCGATGCATGTTCAAACTCAAAGTTCCGCAGCGACACTTTATTCCGATATAACACTATATATGTTTTATATAGACTCGTTGTGCTGGGGAGGTCGTGGTTGTCGGCGTCAATTCGAGAAGAAAATTGCATTCTTTTCTTGTGGCCGGTGATCGCTAGTTGGTTTTAGTTCATAGATAAAAAAAAATTAAAAAAACTTTAAAAAAGGGAATTTATCCTTAACTATTTTATTAATCACGTTGACATTTACATTCTCTAACTATCCAGTGCGGTCACTCCCTCCAGTTCTGAGCCGTTTCAGACACGAATGATCGTTATGCGTATCGTAACATGGCTACATTGCATGACGTGTAGGAACCAACTCACCGAAATCATAAAAAAATCCTTTCTCTATTCTCACGCTTGTTCGACCAATCAAAATTGACTTGCTTGTTTTGTCTTACATGTGACATTGAAGGTCAACCTCAGGAAGAACAAGAAAAGATACACCTTCTCTAAAATTAATAGTCTGCTGAACTATTATTTAATATTATATATATATATATATATATATATATATATATCGCACATCATTTTCACAAAAATAAACTACTTGTACGAATACATGAAAAATTTAATAAAATCTTAATTGCAATGCATTTTCAATCTTCGATGAAACGTACATAAAAGTAGGATTGCTGCACAAATAAACACGTGTGTGTGTGTGTGTGTGCAGTGGATGTAAAATCCGTTCAGTTCTTGAAATGCGTTTCTTTTGAAAAAGTTAAATTCGTTTCTTTTGAAACTTTTCAAGGCTCTCCGTTACAATTCTTAAACATCTGCATCCCTTGCAATGTACACCGGCTCCTCTACAGACAGAACACGTAGATTTTTATAGCGATAAACTAGCCCATAGGAAACATTCGTTCATATCTTCTCTTTTCATATCCATAAAATCATTGAAAATGGCCACTCCCTTGGAAATACGTAAAAAGCAAAAAAAAAAAAAAAAAATGGTGAGGGAATTTCTTTGGAAAGATTGCAATTATTGTCAGACCAGTACAGAGACAGATTAGCAGTGATAGTAAGTATCCTAGAAAGAAAGTCAGTGGCAGGCTAACTGCTGATGTGGATGAGAATAAGAACAAAGAGACTGATTTTCTCATTAAAACTGACAGAAAAATCATAGATTCACATAGACAGAGAAGTAGATCGATAAGTAGGGTTGAAGCAAAGGTGTTTCGCCGAGAAAGAAATCGATATGAACAGACAGAATTAGATTGAGAAAGCGATAGATGGATGGAATTGAAACATAGAAGAGATGTCGAAATAAAACCGATAGACATAGACTGGCATAGAAAGATAGATAGATAGATAGATAGAAAAGAAGTTGTTTTGACAGACAGATCCATAAGGCTGTAGCAAGGAAGAGAGAAACTGAGAGAAAACTGATATGAATTAATTTAGAAACCTAGATAGGGATATAGCAAGGAAGTGAGAGTGAGATAAAAAAAAAACAACAAAAAAAACGATATGAATGAACGTAAAACTGACAGAAAAATCGATATAAATAGATATTGGAAGACAAATATGAACAGTTGACCTAGCCCGATAGCTAAGAATAGATTTAGGTAGGTATGTAGATATATAGAATGCGCGATGGGTAAATTGCCACCATTTTATATTTTCATTTTGCGCATGCGCGTTGTTTATTTTTGATTTGGTCGGCAACACCGTATACTAGGGACAGTCGGGCACGGTCTGTGAGAAAAACGGCAAGCTATACTCCTTGACATTTGCGCCGAAATCTCCAATACGAATATTTCAGAGTGTTTGGGTATCAATATGAGGACAGTGTAGAGAATTTAGAAAGAATTGGATACGTTTAATGGTGATTACAATGGTACCGCATCTCAGAAAACTTGCTCTGATAAGAAAATACCTCCAGAATTTGTCGATGAGGGCCTCCAACTCAACACGGATGCCTACGTCAAGTGCCTTGAGGACATAGCGCTAACCTGGGTCAAGAGGATAGCTGCCGGAAGACCCTATAACTGGCAAGATGTTTCTACAACATGACATACAAGTGGGAAAACGCAGTCTTTGCTCTCAGATAATTTCTGCGACAACATTCCTGCCATGCATCTGCCCCCTAACTCTCCAGACTGCAACCCCTTGCTTATTATGTGTGGGGCGCGGTTGAGCGAAAAAACAATAAAACCACAAAAGAGGAACTGAAGGCAAGGGTTATGGCAGCATTCACCACCTTAAACAAGGAGACCGTCAAGACGAGTTGCAGGAGATTCCGAAGTCGTCTGTAGGCCGTGGTTGACGCCGATTCTGATTTTATTGAATAAATTTACTCTTTAGTATGTCAAAATAATTTTTGTGTAATTTTGGAAACATATCTGTTAAAATGCGATGACTATGTCATTTTCTTTTTTTTGTTTTTCGTCATTTAGACGCAAATTCATCCATTACAGCCTGTATATCTGTTAAAATGCAATGTCTGTATTATTTTCATTTTTGCGTCATTTTGATAACAATTTATCCATCGCACACTGTAGATGAAACAGTATTTAATGTATGCATACATATAGATATGATTATAAGTATTGTTTGAAAAAGGAAATGGAATTCTGTTATAAATTAGCCTTTGATATCGTAATTCCACATTAGACAATTTTCACATACCGTGATGTGTTATTTTTTCCTTCAAATGTCGAGCCAAATCAAACACAATATTGTTTACTGTTACATTCAACGATAAACCTGTCATCAGTGATAAAATTAATAGTCGATGAGCTGTCATTTTAAAAAAAAAATTTTGCTTTCATGTCAGAATCAATCTGCAAGTGATGAAAAACGATTGCATCGAAGTGACTTAGGACATTCACAGAAAATTCCTATAGAATATTCAGAGTAATCTTTCAAGAAGCGACATCGAAAAAAAAATCAACTACGAACAGTAACACATCAACTAGCAACAAAACGTTAATATTCTTAATAGAATTACGGGCATGCAAGAAACGTTTTTACAAGGCTCAAGAGCCACTCGAGGTAGATAGTTACAGTGCAAAAAATTCCATCACAAACAAGGTGAAAAGGCCACCAAGACGCAAGTGGCTACCGGAAGTGAAAGAGAAGAAAAAAAAACCTTAGAGGGAACCGGAAAGCCAATCCTAAACAGGAATCAAGGGGTAAATATCTACTCCTATTCACATTACCTTGGAGGTATGTGAACCGAACGATAGACAAACCTCTCTACTACTATTGAAGAAAAACAATCTAAATTAATATTAAATAAAAGTTCAGGGATTTAGGTGGGGATTTTAAAAGTATAGAATTGAAGCAATCATAATAAAGAACCGGGAATGCAATGCTAAACAGAAATGAAAGGATAAACCTCTACTCACGTTCATAAGAGGGGTGAACTGGACGACAGACAAACCTATATTCTCATACAGATGATAATAAATGTAAATAAATAAAAAAGGATCAAGAAACCCATTTCTCAAAAGGAAAGAACTGATAAATTTCAAGTCTTGTTTAATAGAAATAGAAGTATGAGATTTGATTATAGTGGTGAAGGTCTCGTGCAGGACCATCCACACTTTTTGAAGGGACGAATACAGAGACCTGGTGCACCGAGTGCCACAAGGTTCCCAAACCACCCTCCGCAGGTTTTGAATTCAGAGTTGTCCTTCTCCTAGACCAGTTGCCACCAAAGGCTATAGAACCCAGTCTGTTCTGCTCTTTTACCCATAGCTGGAGTGAGAGGAAGAGGATTCATACCTTTCCCAAGGATATTAGCACGTAAGTGAATGTAATGGATTCGACGGGAATTCGAACTCGGCTCTGCGATTCCTCAATCCCAGCCGCTATCCATTACTCAACCGTTTGTTTATATATATATATATATATATATATATATATATATATATATATATATATATATATATATATATATATATATATATATATATATATATATATATATATATATATCTCTTTGACATTTCGTTTCCCGTGAATTTTTTTTTTCAGTATGTATTCTTGGTAATTTTTAGTTAGGAAGCATTGGTCCTGTGCTGCAAATTTTTGGTTTCAGCTTTTAACTCTGCACTACATAACCACTGCTAGGAACAAACTGATGTATACAAAGCCCATGCTCATCGTTAGTTGCGTAGTACAGGATTAAAATCTGAAACTGAAGGTTTTATCCTTGCTGCACGGGACTAATGCTTGTTAACTATAAACTACCAAGCACACGTACTAAAAAATGTGTTAAACTTAAATCCAGTTTCTGTAATAAAAATCAAGACACAATTCGCCATCTTGTGTCAGGTTGCACAGTGTTAGCGCCCACTGAATATGGTATGATAGCGTGGGCCAATATCTTCATCGGAAAATATTAAACTTTTACGGGAAGGAAAATGTAAGGAACGGTACGAACATCACCCAGAACCAATTACAGAGATAGAGACTATAAAATTTTTATGGGACATTGTAATACACAGAGACAGAACAATGGAAGCTAATCGACCATATATCGTGTTCAAAAACCATGAAAAATGAATGTGATTTCTTATTAACATGGCGGTTCCTGTAGATTTGAAAGTATCTTTGAAAATCTTCAAAATACTATCAAAATTGAAGGATCTTAAATAGGAAGTATAACAAATGTGGCACATGAGGTCTGCAGTAATCCCAACCGACGGATAGTTTGGAAAAAGCTTTCGATAGACAAAATTTAAGTGATTCATGGTAGCCCGTGCTTTATGACTGTACTCACAAGTACAGTTTAAACATTACGAAGAGCGTTATCTAGTTTGCTTTTTTTTTCTTTTCTTTTTTTTGTATAAAAATGAAAAAGGGAAAAATATCATTAACTCATTTCTGAACTTAGCTTTCTGGTTGAGACCGGGAATCAAATGTGTATGCAACAGAAATCAAAGTAAATAATAATAATATTCTAACGCTTCATGAAGCATGGTTATAATGGCTGTTGATCTTAATAGTGTGTGTATTAATATATGTTTATTTTACTTGGTGAATTAAGACGGACTATATCGAATATCCTCTTCATTATCAGAGTTTGCTCGTCAGTTGATTGAACACAACCGGTTTCGTACGCATTAAACAAAAGTAGTAGAGTTTATCCAATTCGGCTGTCTTGACATGTGCCTTCTTTGAAAAGTTTCAACGATGAGCCAGCCAAGGGGATTCAGGCGTCTAATCAGGATACAGTATTGGTTTACCCGACATAAAGGCATTTGTAACAGAGCCTAAAAAGAAAGCTTATGCACTTTTTATATCAAAGACCCGTCACCGTATCTCTCACGTTTGGCTGTAATTCATGTGTTCGGTGTACCCTTATCAGACAGGGCGTTATGGTGGATATATATTGGGTGTCGAATATTTCTAAGCCAGCGTCTTTACTTAGTGTGTTACTCACTCATACAATAATAACCGGAAATAATTTGAAAGAGAAAGAAAAAAAAACTGAATCGCAACGAACTACAATAATTATTTGTTACATATTTTTTTTAAATTTCTTTACTTGTCTCTCTATTTTCGTTTTCTCTCCTGCTGCATTTTGTCAGATACAATCCGGAAATTGGTAAAACGCATGCGCTGATTTCAATTCCTCTTCACTGTGATTATTCAATATCTACAAGAAACGTAATTTTCTTTGTACCCTCGATTGAATGAAAACGCTTATGCACAGGCGGGAGTAGAGAGATGAAACCAAACTAAATGAAAGAGTAATTGTTGGTGTGCTTTTTATAATTATATATATATATATATATATATATATATATATATATATATATATATATATAATATATTGGTTGTCATTTATTTGATGTAAGTACGGGTGGAGTTTATTTCGTTAGATCTATTATTGCTTTTTTTTTCATATATATTTATTTATATTTTTCTTTGTTACTTAATATTCACTTTCTTTTCATTCTTGTCTTTCTATTCGCCATTATTTCAGTTTCTTTTCCTGTCCTTTTATGCTTGTGAATATACTATTTTCTTCATTCATATTTATTTCCTTCGTTTCAATCTATTATGTAAAAGCCATTCTCTTTTACTATTCCTTTATCTTTCATTTATACTTTCATCGTTCGATATTCTAATCAATTTCTTCTTAAACATATATAATTCGCACGGTTTTCGCCATATTTTACCGTATGCTACTCCGATGCTGTCTTTTGTCTTGGAAAACAATTGGAACTATTATATATAATAATATTCGATCATGTTTTACTTGTATTTAACAGAGTCTTCATTTCTTTGTTCAGCTCATAATTATATATTAAATTTAAAATGTTCACGCTATCGAAATGACGTGACAGCAAATCCCCCCAAAAATGTATCTTCATTTTATATATACCCTTTCATTTATAAAGCGTTCTGACGAGCTGTTTTTTTTCCCCATGGCGCCCCGACTCTATGAATTCAAGCGTGCTTCTAGATTGGCGTCCTAGGTCCCGCTCGTTTACTGTTGAAATAAATAAATGCAACCGCCGCTTTAATTCCAACATTTACTTTTTCTCGCACTTCCAGTCTGTGGATCTATTTTCCGTTTCCATGCTTCCCTGATAACTACAACCGTAAAAACTTTAAATGCAACGTCAATTGCAATCTTCTATCTTCTTGAATCCCGTACATCTTTTGTCATTTCATCAATCTTCCCTAATACCTATAGTCTTCACTCCCACGTTCACATTATGTAACACTATGTGTACTTGTGGTATTTCCGCCTTGTTTCTTGTGAAATTATTAAAAGGAAGTTCTTACCAGAAAACAATTAAAAATATCATAGTTATTTCTTGTGAAATTATTAAAAAAAGAAGTTCTTACCAGAAAACAATTAAAAATATCATAGTTGTTTCTTGTGAAATTAGTAAAAAAGAAGTTATTACCAGAAAACAATTAAAAATTACATAGTTGTTTCTTGTGAAATTATTAAAAAAGAAGTTCTTACCAGAAAACAATTAAAAGTATCCTAGTTGTTTCTTGTGAAATTATTAAAAAAGTAGTTCTTACCAGAAAACAATTAAAAATATCATAGTTCTTTGGGGTGAAATTATTTAAAAACAAGTTCTTAACAGAAAACAATTAAAAATATCATAGTTCTTTGGGGTGAAATTATTAAAAAGAAATTTTTACCAGAAAACAATTAAACATTATAGTAGAAACACCAATACTAAAATCAGCCATGGCAGAGAGGTCTTAACCATAGGTTTCTTATTTTAACACGACCATTTAAAATTCAGTATGGTCGATTTGCGAAGAAGATTTTCTTAAATATCTTGTGGAGACGTTCGCATTATGCAGCACCTTTCAAAAAAATAAACATGGAAACTGTCAGAACGCGCCGGTGGTTCTTTCAGCTATAATTAGCAAGAGTTTGCGTGTGTTACTGTAACTAGTGATCATACCAGATTATGTACTCCCTCCTAGAGTATATACTTTCTCTTAGAAACTGTAATTAAAGTGCGATAAGCAATAATCATAGAACATCATGTTCTGTGGCTAGGGGTCCAGAGCAGTTGAACATACGCAAATTCTTGCTTTGCTTGCCAGCAGTGTCTTGGAAAGCGCATTCTGCGTTCGCGTAAAAATTGTAGAAATATCAGGGATGGGTGCATAGATCTGTGTGTTAGTTGGATGCTGTCTCAAGGAAATGTTAAGCATAGTTCTCAGAATCCGAGTTTATGTTCCACCAGGCTTAGCCCGTAGGGTTTAATTAATGTCCAGGCATTCGCACCATACATTAACATCGCCTCTACATTGGCTCAAAAGAATCTGCACTTGTGGGTTTTTGATAGATCAGATTTCAAAATTACATTCATTTTATTCAATGCAGACCAGAATTTCGCATACATTTCAATAGAATTTATCTCGCTTCCTAGGTATGTAAAAGATTCGACAGTTTTTATTGATACATGAGACTTGCTGGTTGAAGCCTACGAATTCAGTTTCACAGGCATTGACAGACTTCAGCATCATTGACAGGATTTTGTAGATACTTTAAGAGACATTTGGCATTGGTTATATTATCTGCAGCAATAGCTAGATCATTTGCATAGTCATTATGTTTCAACTTGAGATTCTTGGTAATAAAGTAAGATCTGGATTATGGTGTTTGTCAAGGGAAGTTGTCAATACGAAGTCAAGGGTGATAACAAAAAGAAAAGGTGCAAGGGTATCACCCTGAAGAACCTCTGCTTTGATGACGAAGCTAGAGTTTCCGTCTGGGCATCTAAATATTTTGTATAGCATCATTATCGTAGTTACTGTTTCAGAGGATTCCATACTTCCGAGGGATCATCTCCATCTACCTCACTTCTAGGTTTTAGATAAATCTACGAAATGTAAGGCGGTCTGTAGATTTCTTGCTTTGACGACCTCAATAATCCTCCAAACGGTCAGGATTTGTCTAACGGTTGATCAATTTTTCGGAGCAAGTGTTCTACTTCCGGTTGTATTCTGTTGAGAAGCAATGGGTTGTAAATTGTTGCTGCAATGGAGGTGATTTTAATTCCTCTATAGTTTTTTTTTTTTCAGGTCCGAGATCTCAGTTCTTTGGGATACGATGTGTGCGAGATTCTGACTATCTTCCTGTGATTTCGACATTATATATGGCGTTACAGATTTGAAGTAGAATATCGTTGAAATGCCGAGTCTTCTAAACTACGAAAGAATGTTATCAAGTTCTGCTGCTTTCTTATTTCTGGTCTTGTTTTTTTTTTTTTTTTTTTTTTTAAATCCGTTTCAAGTTCTGCGTCTGTAAAATTCGCATGTTTAATGTCAAGGGTAATTTCAATGATTTGCTCGACCTTAGTATTTAAAATGTCAGGTACCTTTCCGCCCCCAAGAGATCTTAAGAGTGGTCTTTCTATTTATTCAGGCTTTCAGCCTGACTATTGGCTTTTTACTTTGATTTGTTTGTTGGTTTTCTGCCACTGACCTCGTTGACAGTTTTCCAAGCAAGAGGAGATTGTTTAGTGGCAGTAGAAGAGTTGATCAGTTGGATTTTTTTCCTGAATGTATTCAGATTGTTGATCTTCGTAAGAGCTCTTGAGTTTAGCGAGCGCTTCCTTGAAACTTTGGATAGATTAAAAAGGATGGATTTGAATTTCTCATACCGGCTTTTTCTTTCACTTTTGCCCTTTGAGATTCCACGCTATTTGATTCCCAACGAAAGTGTTACTGATGTTTAGATTTTAAGGGTACGACAACTTCTGCAATCTTTTCCTGAGAAGTTGCATAATTATTTAACGTATTAGATTCTTTCTCGCCATATGAATCTAGTGCTTCAAACTTCCTTCTAACAACAGTGGTGTACTGGTCTTTGAGATGACTATCTGTTGTTAGAAATGGCCAGTCATAAAGTGGGAAAACAGACTGATTTTTCTTATTGTCTTTGAGGGTAAATAAGATGGAGGAAGAGACAAATCGATGGTCGGAAGATTCTCTTTCAAATGTATTGAAAGATTGTCAATTCATTGCACTGTTCAACCATTTCATGTTTATCTGGTTGTGATCCAGTCGCGAAACTTCATTGATCAGAGTTCTTTAAAATTTGGTTATCTGTTAGCTCGCCAAATTCTTACCAGCCATATTTATATTGTATTGTTTAGATTAATTATTTTGCTCTTTTTGAGTTCCTGACCTGCACTAAAATTTCATAAATGTTCTTAACTGCGACCGTATTTGCAAACGGGGTCACAGTATTATTTAGTGAATTAAAGTTTAACAAGTATCTCCAGCTTCTTTAAAATAGAAGCATTTTACCATGTTATAGAGTACAAAACTGCTCTAACCAATCAGTTCTTGAAGATGCCAATGTCTTCTTGTAATATATCTGGCTCGTATTATCTATATGTACAGTTGTCATGAATTGTTTCACTGCACAACAAGGATTCCACTTTTCCCTAATTTTTTTTTTTTTTTGCTTTTGCTTTTTATATCGAAATGTCACTCACTTTTCCTTTTATATTTTGATTTTCGATTCCCCATGATAATAACTTGTCAATTTCTTCATTATCTATACTGATAAATATATTTTTAGCATTACTTAATCATAAACATCGTCATACACAGATACGAATTCTTAGCTGTATAATCCATTTTGTAAAATAATCTTTGGAATTTTTCTCGTCGATAATAACAGATAATTAACTTGATCCGTTCCTCAAAAAGAGAAAGTTGTTATCTCCATATTCTCCATATTCTCTATAGTTCTGTCAGCGTGTCGTGACAGAACTCTCTCTCTCTCTCTCTCTCTCTCTACATTTATATATATATATATATATAAATATATATATATTATAGAGAATATATATTATATTATTATATTATAGAATAGAGAATATTATATTATAATATTATAAATTATGTCATTAACTTATATATAATAATATATTATATTAATATTATATATAATAATATATTATATATATATTATGTATTATATGTTATATATTATATATATATTATAGCAATATTATATTATATATATATTATAATATTTATAATATATATTATTATATATAATAATATAATATTATATAATTATATTACAATAATATAATAATAATTATAATATGTATTATTATATATAATAATATATTATATATTAATTAAATTATATATGTATTATTTTTATCATATATATTATATATATATTATATTAATATTATATATAATAATATACTACATTAGTATGATAATTTATATCATTATAATGTTATAAATTATATTATTATATTATATTAAATAAAATATATTATATTTTATTATATATTATAGAGAATATATTATATTATAGTATTATATTATATTATAGAGAATGAAGGATACTCTTCAGCCCATCGATTTGTCTCTTCCTTCCACTTCTACTCACAGTTGCTAGTAATGAAATATTTGGAAAGGGTATCAGAATAATCCAGAACATATATTGGCAACAACCTGCCAGTATATGGTTGAAAAAAAATGAACTCATCTCGTCGGACATTCAACATATAGATTTAGGAGATTATGAGAGAATAATAATCCTACCTTACATTCATTATTGGCGGCCATATTGCTAAAAATATTGGATATAAAGTAGTGAATTAAAGCGAGAAGAAAGGACAAAACATCAACTATAAAAAAAGCAGTCAGCAAAAAGGTACAGGCTAAGATGAAAACTACAAATTCGATATACCAAAATCAAGCAAGCACAATAACTTCCATATCTGCGAAGTGTTTTAACATAGGACGGAAAATCCGTCATTGAAATATGAAGTCTCGTTGTTAAAGCGAAAGATGTCTTCCAAATACTAAGCAAAGTATTAGGAACAGAAATATTTTTTTTTACAAATAAAGAAAATAGTGCTGACTTCTTACGTAATATTGTAATGATTATCATCACCATCATACACATACATACCTACATACATATCATACGACAAACATTCATTGGCTAATCTCCTCAAATCTAGCTGGCTGATTGGCCAATCCCGACCAATCAAATCGCCTGCACGCGAGGAATAATTTTCCCGCGCACAAGCTTCGGAGATGATCAGGTAATACACCACCTTATATAAACAAAACACGAGTAAGCCATCTTTTTCCTTGCTGCCAAGATGTAATCTTCAAGAGCTCTCGTCTGGACCTTGCGGTCAGACGTTAAAGTACATTACCAACGTTCACGCAATTACGAACTCTTAACTCTTCTGAACTCTACTGACATTTCCTAACATGCAACAGGAACTTTATTCTTCTAAAACTACAGTTTAATAATCAATTCAATTTCGTGAGCTCCGCTACAAATATTTCCCAAATCTAAGAGTCGTAACTCTATCAAGCCTTTAGCTTATATGCATGTACATCAAAACAAATAAATTCAAATGCTATGTTTTGAACCATTAACTTCTGTCTTGTATTTGTGATATGTGCTATTTTACGTCAAATATAAATTGCATTTGACCGTCACATATGATGGTGACCTCCAGCGTTTTTGCATGTTCTTTTTCCACGTCATTCCTAATCAAAGTTAAATAAATCTGGTGGGGTCCGCTACATCTGATTGACAATCCTTCACATTATTATTGCACCGTCCCTTTAGCACCTCGCTACATGTTTGGTAACCACGGCGTTTGGGAAAGGCCCCGTTACAATATCAGTCCTTCTATATATGGGTGTGAATGCTAGACAATCTCATCACAGATGAAGAAGAGACTTGAAGCAACAAGAGACTTTGTTTCTACCGAATGATACTTAGAATATCATGGACCGATCATGGAAGCAACGACGGAGTTTTAACGAAAACGGAAACGAAAAGGAAAGGGCCCTTCAGGAAGAGACAGTTAAAACTTCTAGAACATTTAATGTGGAAAGATCGCCTGAAAAATTTGATATTCACAAGACAGGTTGAAGATAGTTAGGACAGGAGAAAACGGATAACTTACCTAACGATATTGTGTAAATGGATGTCAGAAATGAGTTTATGAGAGAAAACAAAAAGATTAAATTCATTAAGAGCCAAAAAGTACAGGAAAATGTGGAGAGCAATGACCATCCAACCTTCTGAAGGGCCTCGGCACGCAGAAGAAAAATTATATTCTACTAGATTGGCGGAATGTTTTTAAAATGACCAGATCAACTTTTTAACGGATCTTACCTTCCTTATCTATTGAAATCTAACTTACGTTGTTTCAACTGTTGTTCCTTGAAAACGATTAAATGCATTATTAGATTTTGTTCCTCTTAAAAAAAATGACTTTGCAAAGAAAAATCAATTATTCATCAGAAAATGAATTGGAAGCTCCCCGAATAGCTCAGTAACTTTTTTTTTTCTTCTAATATTAGATTAAGGCTGTTTATATTAGAAAAATGCCCAAAGCGACAGTCGGACAAATGTTAAAAAAGACAAAAAATACAAAAAAAACTCAATCATTTCTTCCATCATTAGTTACATTCTCCTCCCCATTCTCTTCTTCTCCGCTTTCTCACTGTCATCTTCTCCCTCACCTTATCATTGTCAACTTCTTCTCTGTCCTTCTCATTGCCTTCTTCTTCTTCTTCTTCTTCTTCTTCTTTCTTCTCTTGTCATCATCATCTTTTCCTCAGTCGCATTGTCATATTATTCTTCTCCTCATCCACATTGCCATCTTCTTCTTCTTCTTCCCCTCCTCCTTATCATCACTGTCATCTTTTCCCTTTTCACATTGCCTTCTTCCCTTTCTTCTCCTCCTCCGCCTTCTCATTGTCATTTTCTTCTCCTCCTACTCCTCTTCCTCATTCTCATTGTCATCTTCTTCTTCTTCACCTCCTCCTTATCATCACTGTCATCTTTTCCCTTTTCACATTGCCTTCTTCCCTTTCTTCTCCTCCTCCGCCTTCTCATTGTCATCTTATTCTCCTCCTACTCCTCTTCCTCCTTCTCATTGTCATCTTCTTCTTCCTCTCCTCCTTATCATCTTTCCTTTTCCCTTTTCATTGCCTTCTTCCCTTCTCCTCCTCCGCCTTCTCATTGTCTCTTCTTCATCATTTTTCTAGTCCTCCTTCTCATTGCACATCTTCTCCTCCTCCTCCTCCTCCTCATTGCAATCTTCTTCTCCTCCTCCTCCTTTACTGTCATCTTCTTCTCTTCAGCCTTCTCACTGCCATCTTCTTCTTCTTTTCCTCATTATCATCTTTTCATTATCATCTTCTACTCCTTCTCATTGTCATCTCATTTTCTTCTTCTTATTATTATTATTATTATTATTTATGTTATTATAATAATAATTATTATTAAGTATTCAGTTACCTCATTCGTGGTCCAGATTGGAATTTTTATACTAAAGTATAAATATAATACATGTCACAAGAGTTTCTCAAGGTAGAGGATTACTGAATGAGGTGTATTTTATAATCACTAGAGAGAAGTTGTTGTGATCAGGAGTATAGATAGTCATTGACCCTTTACATAAAAATATTAAGATTGTAGTGTTCAGAGAATGATTCCTTCAGGAGTTTTTTCCACAAAGAAGCAGTTATCTGAATTGAACTTCAACCTTACAACTTGAATAGGGAGAATATCTTGCCGATATGACACTGCGGACGAACATGGCGAGTCCTAGCTGGACTAGGGTAACTTAAGGATAGATCTATCTTAACGATAGACAAGCGATAGACTTGCTTGATTTATTTTAATCATAAATCCTTTTCCTCAGTATGGTTCCGGATCTCACCCTAATTTGCATTTCTCTCAGTTGTTTAATGTTTAACTATTCCAATGCTCGTATAATCGACTGCCAGCTTCATGTTGCTCAAACAACTAATGTTGAAAACTTATACGCATTTACGCTTTCTTTCATGGGAACATTATATTGAACGGGAATAGAGTTATTTTATCTTCTCGTCTACTTTTTCCAACATCCTGTTTTCTTTAGATATTGACATATCATTTTTTTATTAAAAAAAGAATCCAAAGTTATTTTTTTGTATTTCCTTTTCTATGACAGATTCTTGTTTGTGCATATATTACTATAGATTGTGATCCCAACGTAATTGCTGGCATGTTGCCTAGCTAGTCATTTCCATCCATTTCTTCAGTATTTTATTCCTTCTAGATAAAACTTGTTTCATATATTTATAACTGTTCCGTCACATATGTTGTCTATATATTCTGCAATTTCTGATTTCTTGGTCATTTCTATTTTGTCCTTTGCATAGTTGACTTGTAAAGGATTGTTTTTGTTTTCCATTAAGAATGATTCAAATGCAATCGAAGTAAGCATATCCAAACTGATTTATATACCATTCCATCGAGATTTCTTCGGAAACTTCACTGTAAATTATATTCTTCCAATTTTTGCGTTTTTGGCACTTTTTTATATTTACTGGTATCACCTCTAAAAGTTTATTTTTCGCGTTACGCCGCCCAAGGTATCATCCACGAATTAGAGACACCAAAATCGACCAAGTATGAAATATTTGCAGAGGCAAGCATCGCCGATTCTCTGAAGCGATACCATACTAGATTTATTCCAGAATTTTTCAATGAAGGCTTTTAGGTTCGGAGGAAACTTATAAATCAGGAAGGAGTAGTTGAAGTTCTTGAGGAACGTAATGAGGAAGAAGGGATAGGAAAATGTGATTATTCACAGGAGATACTGAGGTAAAGAGGAACAGATGAAAGTAACGCGTAACTTACTTGTTGAGCGTGTGTAAATGAATGGTAAAACAGGGTTTTGGAGAAATAACAAAAAGACAAAACTTATTAAGAGCTACAAGGGACAGGAAGATGTGGAGGGCTAAATAGCCTTCGTCTAGAATGGACACAGCACATAAAAGAAGAGAGTAATATAGACTCCAACGTCCTAGTGATAACTTGGAAAATAATGGCCTGAACGTCTCCCCTTTTGTCAACCTCAACTCAGACAGAAGTCAGTATAAATTTGAATCTTTTCAATTATGTTGATCTTGATAATATGGTCACTAAGAAGAAGCAAATCGATGAGAAAAAGCATTCTTATAAAAAAAAGATTTTTCCTTTTAAAAGTGACGGTGATGTCTGTTGAGCATGTGAGCAACGGTGATGATGCATGCAAAGAGGAGGCTTATAGTTAATATCAAAAAGAGGCAACTGAAGTTTCTGGGACACATAATGAGGAAGGAGGGCTTGGAGAATCTGATACTCATAGGTCGAATAGAGGGAAAGAGGGACAACGGAAAACAACGCGTGACATACCTGGCGGGCATAAAAAAAGTGGATGACAGAACGTGGTCTGGGGGAGAGCTGCAAGGAATAGAGGGATGTGGAGAGCCATTATCGCCTACGTCCTACAAGGACATGGCACATGTGAGAAGATGTCTATTCTGTTGGTCTCAATGCTGTCTGTTTTGGTGTCGAAATACCATAATGTCTTCACTTGATTGTTTTCAATAAATATCTGTGGTTTGTGGCTGTGCCGTTACTTTTCGACTTCAAGTTAATACTTTAAAAATAAACACCAATGCAGATGGGAGACTACTTCATCATGGACGCGCTTGTATTATTATTATTATTATTATTATTATTATTATTATTATTATTATTATCATCATCATTGTTATTAATATTATCTGTTGACCATTTTATTGAAAAGGCTTTATTATTGCTAGTGTTGTTACAGTTGTTGATTTTGTTCATTTTTAATCATCTAACCAAATAATCGAACAATAAAATTATTAAAACGTAGTCACTGCAGAATATTTGAAAATATAAAGTGATTTTATTTCCGTCTCTCTCACACTCATGTTTTTCTTTGCTTTTCAATTCTAATAGAAATGACAATAAATCTGATTTGCAAAGTTAAAACAGACATCGACAATTGTTCAACTGGGAGAAAATTGGAAACGTAGAGGAAGAAAGAAAGGAAAGCCTCATTTTCAGCACATTAGCAAAGTATAAATTAGAATTTAAATTAAAAAAAAAAAAGTCAGTTAATAAAATGAATAAAACCTGATTAGTCCAAAGAAATAGAAAGACTTATTCAATTGAACGAACATGGCGGTAAAGTGTTTTACAATTCAACTAAGAAAAAAGATAATTTACGTCGGCAACAAACTTTCACAAAGATTTTCAAATATACTAGATTTACGGAGACAGAATTGAGATCATCAGCAGTACAGTGTGTCTTTATTATACTAAAGTCCATTAAAAATACTAGCCTCATGATTCGCTCATGTTAAAGTGTTACTGAAAGATGTGTGGAGGTAAAAGGAAGTGAAGATTATGAGGATAGATAGTGATTAATCCTTGATTAGAAGAGATTAAGACTGTAGTTTTCAGGGATTCATAAAGGTGATAGTTTGCACTTGAATGTAGCAGTACACGCAAAAATGTTATCTGTGGGAAACTACCCTCAAACAAATGAAATACGGAGGAAATATGGAGGATTTGACTCTGTGGATGTAACATGGCCAACTATGTGAAAGTCTGAACAGGTGGATATATGGCCAAAGAAAATACATTACATGTGTTTTCCTTTTAGCTCTTGGGTTAGATTAGCACTCACTGGGTGCTCCAAACTTTCAGTATTGTGCCATATCTATGCTAAGTTTGGAAAAATCACCTTGTTAACTTTTGGGTACATACATCGAAAATATTGCTTTGTATTTCGAAATTTCTAAGAAAGGTGAACTAATGAAATTGAAACGTACTCTCACTGATATAATGTACAAGATTTGATATTAAAAATATTTTCTTATTAAATAATATGATAATTTTATTTTACGACTAGCAGCATGGCCCGGCGTTGCCCGTGCTTGATTCAAAAATCGTACGACTCATACAACAATCGCTATCACTTGACTTAAAATATTTTCGCCCTCCCTTGCCTTTAAAGGAGTGCCCTTTGTCGTGCTGATGTTGCTACATGCCTTACTTCTTGCCTATCTCACACTGCGAATTTTTTCTTAGCTCAATACTAAACATTAAATTTGTTACGAAAAATAACTAAAAAAATTGCACACAAAACGATCAGCTTTAAAAAAAAAGACTCGTAACTGGAAAAACCGAATGAAAAAAAGAATGTTAACAACAAATACTTTTTCACCCAACCCAGTTCTGCTGAATCAGAATCAACATTGAGTTTAAGCAAGCAATACGCCGAGCCAATTGGAGTAAAGTGCCATACAGATTTAAATTTTTTCCCTCGTGACGAACGCAGCTATCTAATTTTTTGCATGCTTGCAGGCCAGTTAACATTCGTGTCAGTCAGCTGTTGGCTCTCACGCTGGCCAATAGAATCTTCCTGACTATTCGTGGCAGCTAGCTATAGGCTTTCACTCTGGCCAGTAGAAAATGGCCGCAAACTACATGAAAACTGCCCTAGAAGCATGAAAAAATTGATTATTTTCACTATCGATGGGAATTGGAAAATGCAAAGTCGATATTGGCCTTTACGCTAACTTGTAGCATGTGCTTGTCAATTTTGGTACAAATCCGTCGAAAATTGCGACCGTGCATTCGTTATACACACACGCATACATCCTGCCTTTTATAGATAGAGACTAGTCATTTTGTACCATTCGTGGAGAAGGACATTCCTGATTTGAAAATCTGGGGGGACAATTTAGCATTATCCCATTCCTCTGAGTTAACAGTTGGCTTTGATTATTATATATTATTATTCTAATTTTTTCTTCTAATTTTCCTCCACTCGTTCTCTCTCTCTCTCTCTCTCTCTCTCAGACACACACATATATATATATATATATATATATATATATATACGTCATTAATATGAATCAGTGGATATTTTACCAGTGTTTTATTTCCAACATCAAGATGCGCCACTTTGAAATTATCTTATAAAATGCAGTTTTTTCCCATTGAATAAAAATGTGTTAAAGATTTTGGCGACATGCCACTGAGAGATGAAACATGAATATCTCTTATTTGCTAGATGTATTTAAAACCTCAGAGACAGCCTGTTATTATTCGAAAATAAAATAAACCAAAGTAACAATGCGTATACTCAAACATGATCATTTTATTTTTTTTTCAATTTTAATATTTTACGGTGATATTTACCCTGCATAAATCCCAAGTGGAATTCTAGGTAGAGGGTTACAAAATAAAAGGCACAGTTTATAGAAATATGAGAAAAAGATATCAGGCAACCCCCAAACTTGAACATAAATTTTTAGTCTTCGTGTAAGCATTCTCTTGGGTGTCGGTTCCACAAGTGGCGGTTCGTTGGAAGAAGTTGCTCGACTGGAAATTACATTTTCCCAATAGAATACGATAGGAAGAATAGTGTTTCGCTAAAATGTGTATGTGTAGCATGGCGAGTCTTAGCCATTAATGTTTCCACTGGCGGAACAAATACATGTAGTTATTCTGGGGATGTTTCATGGAAATAGCGATAAAACAATAAGATGTTCAAGCCGTTTTATCACGGAAAAGGGTTGAAAGGTTGAAAATAATTGAAAACGCACAAGTATGCAGAGACGCAAACCGAACGTTTATATTAATAGACACTAATAAAGAATCGATTAAATTATGAATCAATTGATATTTTAAACGTAATTATTTACATCATTTACACTGTTCAGACTCGTTTCCTAATTTTTATCATGTTCACGACGCTTCGGGCGTTGTACACTCAGGCCTTCTTCAGGTGGTTGGAATTTCAAACTGAACCCTTTATTTCGTACACCAGAGTAGATTGTTCTCGTTCTACGTGTCATGTCTCAGTTATCTCCCTTTAATTCAATTCTGCTAGTTTTTGTTCACCACTGCCATAGCCAGGTATTGAACTCACAACTCTTTGGGTCATGTCACTGAATACGACCAACGCTTTTTTTCCCACTGTGCCATGTGTTCTTTAGACGAAGTATTTCATTTGTTGATTAAATGATTAATTTTTTTTTTTAAATGATGACTGATTGATTGTTACCTATTGTACGGCTAATCAATCCATTGCAGATTATTTAAAACCAGATAATATTTTCAGTTAGAAAAAATGATTTAATAATAAATGTTTGATTAATTAACCCACAGCTGGGTGAAAAAGGGGTACCTGTCTCTAGGGTATTTGCTCGTAAGTGAATATAACAAACCAACTGAAATTGGAACTCTGCACTCCGATTAATAATTCCGAGCCATTAAACCACCTGCACATCCAAGATTACAGCTGTTAATATTCCCAAGCGGGCCTCCATCTAGGTACTGGCTAGTATCGAAGTTGCTTAACTTAGGTTATCATAAGGTGCAAGCCCAAATTGACGAAAGAAATTAAACCGAAAACAAATCGAGCATCCTGTAATATAAGATTCACTTTTATTTCTGTGCTTATGTGATGATAATAGTTTGTATATTTCGTATTAAATGATATTTCCCACCGTCGAATTAATAGCGAGAATATAGCGAAAAATAACATCTCTACTTAAAGGTGTAATCACAAGATAAGAATGGAAAGTATTATGCGCCATTGTTCCAGAGAGTAACGTTGGTTTAAAAATAGTCAGAAAATCAGATTCCGTAGTGTAGGATCGGTATATTTTTGTTATCCAGAGCATTGCTAAGTCATGTCATTAGAACCTTGATCTACTTAGAGCAACCACTATTTCCACGCCGCCGCCGTCAGAATCTTCTCAAATAAATGGAGTGCATCTTACGCCGTCGGCAAATTAATCTAATATTTCAGCTTCTCTTCTGCTTAAATAAAGGCCACTTATCTGCAATAGAAGAAGAAGCGTGTTGCGATTGAGTGGTAACCAAAATAGAAAAGATGTTCGCCTTCCAGACACAGCCTGTATATTATTTCCTAATAATGTCAGCGTGTCTCCGTCTGTTTTAAAAAAAATCATCTGGCTGAAAAGAGGTTTTCGTGTTCGATCTCTGTCAGTGGCATGTCGCCAAATACTTTAAAACATTTTATTCAATCACGAAAGTGCCTTTCATGTGAATATTTCAAAGCGGTGTCTCTTTCATGATGCAATTCAAACACTGGTAAAATTCCCATAAATTCATAATGTTGAACAGCTTCTGGAAATTCAAATATAAAAAAGACCCACTTAATGTATTATCACACACACACACTTTTATATATATATATATATATATATATATATATATATATATATATATATATATATATGTGTGTGTGTGTGTGTGTATGTGCATACTCAGACACATGTTGGTAAAGAAAATATTGCCTAATTGAATATATTTCTCTTTATATATATATATATATATATATATATATATATAGGTGTGTGTGTGTAAGTATGCATATAGATATGTATAAATATATATATATATATATATATATATAGATAGATAGATAGATAGATAGATAGATATGTATTTATATGTATATATAAAAAAAACAATGAAAGTAAATATATAAAATAAATGAATGTGTCTATGTATATTTAGACACGTGCTGATAAAGACAGAATATTTACACACATATATGTATAAGCATATATATATATATATATATATATATATATATATATATATATATACGTAAAAAAGAAGAAATTTAAATATACAAAGTAAATGAATGTAAAATATTAAATATATTCTGTTTATATATATATATATATATATATGTGTGTGTGTGTGTGTGTGTGTGTGTGTGTGTGTGTGTATGTATTTCTTATAAATTGACAGTGTTTGCCAAATTCGCTATTTTAGTTTAATGAAGACTTCCTGAAGTTCATAACTCATTTCACTTAATTCATCTATTCAATAAAAAAAAAAAATCATGGAATCGACTTGCAGGCCTTAGTGTTTGTACATCAATCCAAGTTCACCTGCTGCCGCTGAAGAATATTGCCACTGGTGGACAAGTTTTACCAATTTACTCCAGTTCTACGAAGAAAAGATATCGAATGAGTAGTGTGCGTTGTTACTGCGTAAAATATGTTGAATAACGAAAAAATCTCCAAGTACCAAATACATCAGTGCAAATACTTCTAGTCAAATAGATACTGCAAACTGAAATTCAGATAGGATATTGCGTGTATAAATAAATTTAGAAAAATTCTTTTAGGGTCCGTCAGTTAATATATATGCTATTATGTATTAAAATCTGATAGTGTCGCCTCAAATGAAATAAGCTCTTCTTAACTTGTATAGAAAAACGTTCTTTTGAAGAATGCGGTATTATAAGTGGTAGAACTTTCTTTTTTGGGGAAGTGTATTGTTCTTTTTCTACTTAATAAAAGAGACTCCCTTCTGTGAACCGGTCACGCATTTATTTCTGTCAGTTGCCAAAACAGTTGTACATTATAAAAAGATTGAAACACAATGGAATGAGGAAATATGACAGAATCGTGGCGGTTTTAATAGTTCACGGATTATATATATATATATATATATATATATATATATATATATATATATATATATATATATATATATATTTATATAATATGGGCACTGCGTATATATATCTGTGTCTGTGTGAAATATCTCAGAATATAATTTTAGAGACTACAAATTGAATAAAATATACAGTTAAAAGCAGTACATAGAAAAATGTTTCTAATATTCGTAAAGTGTATTTCGCAACTTCTTTTGAAAAATTTTATATTTATGTACATATACAACATTTCGCTTTTATTTATCACCACTTGCCTTGATAAAGTTGGATGATGAAACATTTCGGCAAGGACTAAGTACTTTTTCTTGATTGTCTGTTTTATTCATATATATATATATATATCTATATATATCTATCTATATATATATATATATATATATATATATATATATATATAAGCAATAAATTTAAAAATAAGTTACTCAATATTCGATTGAGGATGAAATGGAACTAATGTCTTTAATTTAATTACAAAAATTAAATTCGAAGCTTTTAGCTTCCATTTTTGAAACATGGTTAGAACTGTGTAGCAACAAAATATATTTTAAATCATTTAATTTATAGTATCAATGCTCTGTTAATTTACATTGAGCACTATTTTGTAAAAATAAAAATATCTATAAGGAAAACGGATTATATATCTTATGTAATGTTGCCTTTTGTTTGCATATGTAGTACTTTGATGTGCATCGAATAATGTGTGACGCTTTGATTCGACGTTTTCTGTACACGCGTGTAATGAGATTAAATTTGACTTAACACTGAATCCCTCAAAACCTGGAGAGAAAAAAAACACTCACAGGCAGAAGTGCACACATAAATGATTATATACATACATATATTAAACTTCGCTAAACATGGTAAAGTGTCAGTTAAAGAGAAACATGCATTTGGGTTGTGATACAAATAATGACTATACATTCATAGCGACCACATTCTTACGATATATATATATATCTAGAGAGAGGAGGCTAGCGGCTTGGATTGAGGAATCGGAGAGCCGAGTTCGAATTCCAGTCGAATCCATTACATTCACTTACGTGCTAATACCCTTGTGAAATGTGCGAATCCTCTTCTTCTCCCTCCAGCTATGGGTAAATAGCAGGACAGACTGGGTTCTATAGCCTTGGATGGCAACTGGTCTAGGAAGGAAAACTCAGAATTCAAACCCTGCGGAGGGTGAATGGAGTCTCTCTGAGCCTTGGTTGGCATTCCATTTAGTGATGGTGTCACGATAAAAAACACCCTTGATAGCCCTAGCGAAGCATCAAGAATTCAGCTATTTGACAAGATTATGAACTACACCAATCAAAGTATTAGCTATGACAGATAAAGAATACTGGAAAGGTGTAGTGAGTTCAATCTCGGCCGGGGCCGCAAGATGATGATGATATATATATATATATATATATATACACACACACACACACACCACTTCAAATGTTCTTTTAGGGGTTACGCGTATTTGGTCCGTTGATTTCTTAAACAGTATAGACGGCACAATTCGGAATTTCTTGATCGACGAAGCAATCCTATGATAAGTCTATCGGATCTAAGCAGGGTTTCTCATGCAAGCTGAGACGCAGGTTCGAAACTATTACGGAGTGTACATATTTTCCGACAATAAAAAAATACACGTATATATATATAGGTCAGTAGATGAATATAATTAAATATACAGTTTAATTTAGCATCTACTCACATACAGATATCTACTAAAAACATCTGGCGACTTAAAAAATTCATTACCTCTTTATATATATTATTCCGTATACAAATCATACACATGAGAGTATATATATATATATATATATATATATATATATATATATATATATATATATATATATATATATATACACCCGTCATTCATATATTATGTTTATTAGAAAAAAACTTTATCATAGATATGAGATCGGGAGCTTATCTTTTGCCCAAATAACAATCTAAATAAGAATACAACTAGTGAACACTATGGGTTTAAAACTAATGCCCATCCCCCACATATTAAAGAACTCGATAAATTTGAAGCAGATTTAATCGGAGTAATCAGAAAAATGAAATATAGGAAAATAATTAATAATAATATGCAGCATCAATTTAGTAAAGACATGAAAGAGATTAAGAATAATAAAAATATTTATGTGAAAGCTGATAAATCCAGGTTTTTTATAAATGAGCCTTAAATGTATAACAAAATGTTACATAAAGAGGTCATTAAAATCCAGCCTTTCCTGACGATCCGCTTAGGTGAAACCTTGGTAGGTTTGTCTGGCTCTCTAGGTTTAACTAGATCTGTTCTACTTACTGTATTGTGAATTTTATTTAGTTGTTTTGCGGTCTCGTATCGGTTTTATTTTTCTTTGGGGTTTGAACTTGCATGCTGGACAATTATTTTCGACTAACGTACAGTTTGTTGGTTCTTTCTTTTTATACCTTTATTTTCCTTTGGTATTGGTTTGATTCTTTGCAAATCAAGACACCGAAGGTGTGTAGTTTCTTATACCTACAGTATTACTACTACTACCACTACTACTACTACTACTACTACTACAAATATATATATATATATATATATATATATATATATATATTTATGTAATTGTAGGGATAATTCCAAGAATTATTAATCCAAAAGAGCTCAATGTAAATTACAGAGCAATATAATAATAGATCAAGAAAACCTTAAAATCCATCTAGGTTATAATTTATTTCATGGAATAAATTATAACCGAGATAATTTTTCAAATTTTATTATCACATATATATATATATATATATATATATATATATATATATATATATATATATATATATATATATATATTTCTGTGTGCGTGTTAATAGGAATAAGCAGTTATTAAAAATAGGCCTGCTGTGGATGCCCACGAGAATGTGCTGCATAGCATATAAAATGGCAGATCTTTCCCCAAATTACAAATTAAACTTCTGGCGCATAGTGACCGGCCATTACTGTCAGTTTCATATATATATATATATATATATATATATATATATATATATGTGTGTGTGTGTGTGTGTGTGTGTGTGTGTTGTGTGTGTGTTCTCTGAATTATGATTATCCTCTTTCCACTCTGTCCAAGTTCCATTCATTGAACATACATTTCCTAAATTAACCGACTCACGAGTACACACAGGACTAGTGACCGTTGTCCAATCATCAGTGAAGAACCTGGCGCATTAAACCTAACCTGCTTGCTGATGAATGCTGTCGCTGCTGCTTTTCATTCACGACTGCATTTACCAAATCTCTTTTCTACTGCGGTTGCTGCTTTCTGTTCTTTCTTTATTGGTTTAAATAAAGATTTAATATTGACATACATTGAAGGTTAGCTTACGCAACCTGCACACGATGAAACCCGGAGAGCACGACGCCAGAAATATTGAGATAACATTGAAGATACCATGCAGACAATAGTCCCTGTCAAATAATGTCAATAAGAAACAAAAACATAGAAGTATATACATGCTAACATGTAGTGGAAGTTTAACAGTAACAGAGAATTTTTTCTTTATTTGTTTTTTACGGTTTATCAAAACTTTGTGGGTTATTTAAAACCAAGAAATTTTTTGTTTTTTTTTTAAGGTAAAAATAATATTTATTTGCCAGTAAATATTACATTATTTTTTTTTTTATTTACCAGATACGTCCTACTATTTAACCAATAGCTGCTGGGGAAGAGTGATCCATCGCTTTCCAAGATTACTTGTGCGTGAGTGAATAAAACAAACTCGACTGAAATTCGAAATCTGATCTAGATTTCTCATCCCAAGCCATTATCATTTACGCCACCTGTGCATCCTTTCCAGAAGGATAATATTTTTAATCATTTAACTTCATGCAAAGCAAGAGAACCTCTCAAACTCAAGGGTTTACTGAATGTTAGACAATATGAGACAAAAATCATTATTAAGTGAAGAGAACGCAAAATGTACAGGAATTGAGAAGACAGAACAGAACGAATTATATTTTATTAAAATGTGTGAACATCAAACTTAAATTTGAAACAAGAAACCGGAAGAGAGTTTACCAAGTGTAAAGTGCGATAGAAGAAACTCTCAGCATAGAAGTTACGGTTGTATCTAGCCATTCCAGCTGTAAAATAATGAGGCCTTGCTGCTAATCTAGTAGTGAGCTTAAAACCATAAAGTCTAGTTACCATAGAGGCAATTTCATCAGAACAATTACCATAAATTACTTATAAAAAATGGGTACAGTCATGCTACATTACGATAGTGATTGAAGACGAGATTTCAGGCCAGGACCAATAAAACTGCAGATGCTTATTTGGATTTTTTACCGTGTCTAACGTCAAGATCTTCCAATTGATAGATTAAGCTTTGAACATTTATATTATTACTGGAATTCTCCGAGGTTTTTAAGAATAAGAATGTAGCTTTAGCTGTGAAGTGAAATGCTGAGCACTCTTACTGTTTTGACCTCCTGATCCTGTTTTCGTCTCTAGTGCTCCATTTTTTTTAACTTATTCACCGTTCTCTTGATGGTCCTTGAATGGACATTGAAAATGGAAGCCAGAGTATGAATGTTGGTACCATTACTGAAGGCGTGAATGATTTTTTTTCGTTTCACCTTTGCTCAGTTGGGAAGACATATTTGGGGCTGACTCAAAACGATTTTAACCTGTTCTCTTTCTATCTGAATAACTCAAAGGATTTTTTCTGTTATTCTTACGAAAAAGTGGTGTCAAGATAGCTAAACGTCTCATCAAAAAACGTGGAAAAAATAAACTCAGTTAATTTTGAGATTTTTTTTACATATTATATATTTTGTGGGATGAAAAATTATCCGATGATGCTACACGATTTGGAGAATTTTACTGTTGCACCCGGTATAAAATAAATATACATACTAGATGTGTCAACAATATCCAAAGAATGGTAGACTTATAAATATGTAATATAGATTCTGCCAAGAAAAATATCTAGCAAGACAGAAGAAACAAATTTTCCTAACAGCAGATCTAGCAATTGATAATACTAAAACTAAGTAAAGACTTGGTCCATTAAATACATTCATTATAGTTGACAGAAAGATATTGTTGGCTGTGTCTTTAAAACTATTTAAAGCCTCAGTTCTGAAACTTAAAATTTTCTTTATAAATGTTTAAAAAGCATAAAAAAATACTGTTTTGGTTTTCAATTTAACATTTGACTTTTTACTTCGTATTCCTTTTCAATTGCAAATTTTTTTTTTTAAAGGCAGAGATATGATTAATCAAAATGAGATCAATGCAAGTGATTTACTGTTATTGAAAAATCCGTTAAAAAGCGATTACGCTGTGCAGAATTAGTCTTTTTTGTGTGTCGGCCATTTTCATAAAATGTCCAAAGTTATTAGTCGGATCAGTTTTAATTGCGGAACGGTCACGCAATGAAATATCAGATGCCAAATTTGCAACGGTTTTCACATTTGTTTCATGTTTTTATTTATTTATTTCAGTTCTTTATTATTATTATTATTATCGATTATTTATTAATAACTACGCAGTCTTAGTCTGTTGCCAGGGATGTAACAATGAGATAAATCAACTATCGACCATCATAAAGACTGAAAAATAAAATTGACAAAAAAATTATTAACAGGTTAAGGTTGACGGACGCATATGTCTTAATTAGTTTTTTTTTTTTTTTTTATTGGTCAAACCCAAACTCAAACAAAACATTGTTTTCAATCGTTATGAGTCTACCGATTGAATAGAATTTTATTATAAACAATTGTCTTGTAAATAGAATTTTTTCGGCATTCTCAATGTAAAAATAAAAAAAAAAAAGTGTGCAAGACAATAAAAACACTGCCAAAAAAGTGAAGTTTTGTTGAAATCGGTTTGAAAAATGTAGAAATCCGATCCCATATATAAACACACACACACACACACACACACAACCTGGGTTTTTAAAATAACTCGATATGAGTTGTACCCCTTTCATTCTGTGATGCCTCTTAATAGTGTTTTCAAATTGATTTCGTGCAAAAACAATTGTGTTTTCCCAATTTTTTGGCGCTGTCAGAACCACCATAAAGGTAATTTTACGTAGTCCTGGAAGTTTTGTTGAAATCGGTTGAAAAATGTCAAAGAAATCCGATCCATATATATAAACATTCAGACACACACAACCTGGGTTTTATAATAAGTATGATGTCAGTATGTACTTTTCAAAGACACAACAGATAGAAACGTCCTAGTTGTCATCGGTTAATGACCGATAATTAGGCACCATTTAGAAAATCGGACAGCAAGATGATTTTGTAGACATTTGATTTCGTGTTACTCCAAACAGCTTTGTACAGCAGACTAAGCAAAGCGTCACTAATATTAACTAGCCGCTTGTCTAAATTTTTATTCAATATTGCATCTGAATATATGACACAATTTAGATATTTTAATATCAGAACAAGCGCAAGGTAATTTTACGTATTCCTGTGAAGTTTTGTTGATATCGGTTGAAAAATGTAGGAAATCAGATCCAATATATAAACGTACAGACACACACACAGACATACAACCTGGGTATTATAATAAGTATGATTTTTCATTTGTTTTATGAAGCAAATTACTGAAAGCGTGATAACTTGAAGCGATATGACTTTCATGTATAGGTTTGTGTTGCATTAACATCGAAGAATAGGCAATCTGGAAACTGCGCCTTGCGATATGAATCTGTTCTAGGAGGTAAAATGAAACAAAACTGGAGTAGATAGATAAATACCAGGTGAGGTGTAGATTAATATAAATGTTGATAGATATCCATCATTCTAGAAATACTAGAATTAAATCATATTTGTTTTAAGTATCTGTTTCTTCAATGATGTTCATTGAAAAATGTCATTATATTTTTCTGACATTAAATGACTGGTTGGAAACGGAAGGAATGGGCTTCAGGCAATCTAAATTGGGTTGCCAATAATTTAATAATAATAATAAATGACGGTTGTGGTGATGTTTACGATTTTAATTAATAAGATGTTGTAACCTTTGAGAGTTTTGGGTTTGGGGAAAGGTTTTACTTCGACTGAATGAAAAAGCAAAACGGGCGTAGATGAAAAAAAATTTTTTTTAATATAATCCAATATAGGTAAAGACAAGAAATCGTTTAAAGCCATACAAATTTGACAGATTATTAAATAAAACAATCCATTACTTTAAAAGAATCTGAATACTCAGTTTTTGAGGCGAAAATCAGAGTTATGCTGACATTCCAGGATATATAATGATTTTCAAAGAGATCTTAGAATGTGAAGAAGGACGAAAATTACGGGTAACAGTGAGGATCAAACTCACTATTCAGTGAAATCCTCCACCCAGACACTAATTAACCATATAGATTGTGTCGAGTGCAATGGTTTTCTGGCGCTGAACATTATATATGGCGCATGGCCGAGATCATGGGCAACGAGTTCGTTGAACTCACTACTCAGCTCCAAATAGTCTAGTGAGACAATGGTATGAAACCATTTCACACCGTTCCCTCCTATTTGAAAGAACACGGTGAGTTGGTAATTTTAGAAAAATCAAACAGTGAATCTAATCCCGTGGAGTATAATCCTCTACTGTAAATATCGATATTCACCGATGTCAGGCATCATCAAGAGTTACCTGGAAAATCGTGTTCGAATATTCCATTTGGTTTATTTTTGTTTTTTCTTCATGGTCAAGGGGTTTCACGCTGTATTGTCCAAATTTTTAAAATCAAAAAATGGATTTAACCCCGTTTTCGACAGTTAAATTAGTTGTCTAATGTATTCTGTTTTATGAGGACAAACTTAACCATATCGAAGACCATATGATATAATTTAAAATTACTACTATTTTGTAATGAACAGCATAGCAGACTAAAGTTGAAAAAAACGAAATCTGTTCGCCATTTTACATTTTATTCCTTCCAATAACCAATTAAATCGACCAGTCATTCCATGGAACTGTGACCTCCATAAATAAAATTCAACAAAAAAAAAAATAACATCAACGTCTCCTTGACTTCTTTTTTTTATCCCCCTTGTAATAAAAAATGTTCCTTTTACAGCTTAAAAATTGTTAGCGAATATGGGGAAAAACTTAACATCAAAATCCATGGCACAATAGACAGATCAAGAGATTGTCATTGCATTTAAATTTTGAACGTCAATTCGGTCGTCATATAGCAATATGGAATAAATTTCGTCCAATCAGAATGCAAAAAACAAAACAAACTCAGACATATTATAAATTTGGTCGGTTTGCCTGATTTTAACGGTTGATTAATGCCAGATTTCTCATCAATCTATTAATGCGCTTAAATTCATTTTGTCAAAATAAATAACAATAATTGTCCAACAATTACCCTGAAAGTATTTTTATAAAAATGCAGAGCAAAAATGCGTTACAATCGTAAACTGACAGTAACAAAACAAAATTCAAAAAGTTATAATTCTTTTACCATTCAAAAAGGAACTTGGGACAAACGAACAAGCCTCTTCTTAACGTTTTTACCAAGACAGACCTGGACCGTCATTTGAATTGCAAACCGGCCCATTTTATTGGCTCAAAAATTCAAGCATACATCTGTTAAGGTCTGTCTATAAAAATATAGTTAACCCTTTTTTGCAGTCATTCACTATTGAAATCAAATAGTAGAAGCCATTTATAGTTTAGCTACTAGCAATATAACTTTCTTTGACCGGGTGTTTCATTAGTAACCTTTCAGTTTTCCTCTTTACTAAATTCCCCAAAGGAAAATGATAACATTTGGGTGCAAATTTCAGGTACATCTCAAAAATGGTGGGGGGTAACAGTTTGAATGGGGTTTTATCAAGAATCACTAAGGAACTGAATAATAATAAATATTTCTTCATAATTTAAAACAATTTAATTTTAATAAAGTTTATATCAAGATATATGTCAAAGAATGATATCTAAATATTAAAACGTTGCCCAGAGTTTCAATGACAGGAAGCCCACAAATAGCCATTGTCGCCAATAATCTGCACTTTATCTATTAGAAAAAAAATTCATCGTGCCGCATCAAAACTTCTCATAATTTATTTTTTTTTAATAGTAAAATCTATGAAATATTTTTTTCTTTTCGACAAGATTCTTCCAATTCCTCATCGTAAAAGAAAAAATCTGTATATAAGATCGTGGTATGTGTTTCTTGTATTGAAAACTAAATAAAATCTGTCTCTAGTATTCAATATATATGCTATATATATATATATATATATATATATATATATATATATATATATATAATGACTCTCCCATCGGTTTCGACATGTATGAGGATCTGACAGGTTATTGATTCATTCATGAAAATTTGTGCGATAATCTTAAGTGGCATTTAAACCCACTAATGATTTACAAAGGGGCCACATGTGGAGCAAATGTGAGGATTTTGAGATGAGATCCTTGTTAGATTGGCTGACCTTTTAGATCGTTCTCTCGCTTCTTGAAGATGATTCATACAAGCAGATTGAAATTGCTGGAGTCCACTAAAACACGTTGATCTCTATTCTACCCTCCAAGACTAAGCGCTCCAAGGGGTGTTATGTGGTATATTGACTGCTGACAAGTTGCTTTTCAGCTTGTCTTTGTATCTTAGCCATGGGCGTCCTAAATTCCTCAACCCTGATCTAACCGGCTGTACATTAGGATCTTAGGTATCCTGTCATCAGACATTCTCAAGACATGACCAGTCCACCGTAACTGAGACTTGAATCGTAAATACGATAGTATTTTATTGATAACTATATAATTATACAGTGGACCTTTTTTTTCCATTGACACCGTTACTATATTAAAAATAATCTGTTTAAATTTATTTTAAATTTAAATTTATTTTAAACAAAAAATACGAAACACTATTTATTTATTAGATTGTTTATTGAAATTGTTGGATAAACATCGGCGAATTGCCAGTTGATTCGGACTTTATAACATGTAAATAATAAAGATTTCTTAGTTGATTCAGATATTTTAATAATTTGTGTATAATTATATAGTTATCAATAAAATATTTTTATATTTATTTCTTTATAAATTGCTAAAGGATAAATATTCCATTGTATTAGTATTAGTTTTAATTATATTAGTTTTTAGAATATTGTAAATATAGAATTATTCTCTTAAATAAAATGTCTAATAAATACTTTATTGTTTAATACATTTGTTTTAAATTCTCAAGAACAAAAAACGTATAAATTCACTTGTAATGAAAATAGTACGCAGGTACAGGCTTTAAGAAATCATTATTCAACTGAGAATACAAGGTTCGCGTATAGTGTTTTTTTATAGTCCCAGTAAACAGAAAGAAATCTCCCAAAGATGAGAGTAACAAAACAAGGGGAGACCACACTTGATTATTCATAACATC